>CAUYQV010152205.1:0-16207 GCA_963574575.1 Galagoides demidoff
GCTTTCTAAAACCCAAAATGCTACAGAATGTAATATACTCAGCATAGAATGCACATAGTAAACATCAGTGCCATTTCTTGGACTTCCCTTCAATTATGCTTACATTATGACATGATATATAACATTGTAAGCATATGCTATGGTAAATATTATATCATAGCATACATAGGCTCAAGAAGCATTTGCTGGAAATTATGAAAGTCAGGGAAAGTTTTTATCCCTAGAAACAACTGTGATGTGAACAGTCACATAAGCACATTTCTAAAACAGAAGGAGGATGACCCATTCAAAAGAACAGACTCCTGAGAAGTGACAGGCCTCTATGACCAGCCAGACACTCAACACAAGTATCATTCCAAATCTTGCTGTCAAGGCCATGGCTGGGTAAGAATCCATTCAGTGAGAGCGAGTGCACCCAATGAGGAGAATTCTTGTCAGTACAGGGATTACTTAGGAATAGTCCCAGGTTCAGAACCACAAACCCTTTCCAGTTCTTCACTCCACCTATTATATGATGTTGTGCAAGAACCTCCATCTTGATGTTGTACTTACACCTTCACCGGCTCTTCCACAAGGTCAAAAAATCTACATTTTTCTCTATATTTTAAGAGACTAAACTATTTCTGAGCCTTTTGTGAATAAATCATTCTATTTTTTAAAAAAACGCTTTGAGAGAAAAAAAACGCCATGCATAATTTAGATATCTCTGTGGGTTAGGAAATTGCTTAATTGAAAACTTTGGTTAATATATCACAGGAATTACCAACTCATCAAATAATCATGAAACTTTGAAAGTTAGTCAATGATTAAGAATTACCCTCAAAACTGTTCCAAAAGATTTAATATGAGTTCATGTTCCTAGTAAGGAACAAAAATTATATATAAAATTCATAAGCATTTGTGAAATTCAAGCTAAATCCTGGCAGTGAGAAGCAAAGAGGGGGATAATAAACTAAAATATCCTTCAGAGAGATCAATAACTACGAGAGGGATACATACATATCAGTGCAAACTGTAAAGACATTCCTTACAAGTGATATTTTATATCTATTTACAGTTCAAGTTTGGAAAACTTTAACATAAAGTTAAGGTGTTGGATCAAGTGGAGCTAGATCTGATTGGAGACAGGAGTCAGGGTACCAGTTTCAGCCCCACAAAAGCCAGCGACGCGTGGGCCCACTGTGACTGACTCTCAAGTCCTCTGTGTTCCCAACTTGGAAACAATGCTTTAGATGGGCTGCCTTCCAAGCTTTGTCCTGCGGTGAACACTTTCTACTCTCAAGCCATTGGTGATAATAATCTGACTCAAATTATGTAGAGAGAACAGATTAAACATTAACGTATGGTTTTCCTACCATAAAAATTAAATTATTTTGCATGCAAATCTTTAAGGAGTAAATGACTTCAGTTTTCTTTATTGAATATAATAGGAATAGACAAATATACCCTTATCCCCACACCAGTTGCAGATAAAATCATTAATCATCTGTTTGCATTTTAAAAGCAATCAGGATTAAGCAGCTTTCAGCTTCCCTGGCACCAATCCTTTTCAAAGTCAAGATCAGACAATCCTTTGATTTTTACATATTGGCTACATGGTCTGTGTATCTGTAGATACATCTTTTTGCAATTAGGAATCACATTGAAGACACTGCACTTTGCAAGACATAGAGAGGAGGACTGGGTATGTAAAGGTAGTGAGGTGAGATAAGAAATACTGCTGAATGGGAAAAACTTTCTCCTATATATCAATGTGAGAAGCCATGCCAAAAGTGCTAAGTCATTGTTTAATCATTGAGGTTAAAATAGTTTTATGCTAAGGTTTGCTGATTAAAAGTCATTCTTTAAAAAACTCCCTGTCCACCTTACCTGAATGCTTCCTGATAGGCCCCACTGATATGATTAAGGTACCTAACTTAAGCCTTTTAAGTTTAAGAGAAAATTAATATGTATAGAATTTTTTTTTTACCAGAAGAATTCAATTATTTTTTTAAATTCATACTAAACCACATGGTATAAGAAGAAATTATTTTAAATAATACCTCATCAGGTTTTTATTGAGACAGTGTCTCACTCTGTGCCCTGGGTAGAGTACTATGCTTGTCATAGCTCATAGCAATCTCAAACTCTTGGGCTCAAGTGATCCTTCACTCTCATCCCCCCAAGTAACAGGGATTACAAGTGCCCTCCATAACGCCTGAGTAATTTTTCTACTTTTAGTAGAGACTGGGTCTCACTTTTGCTCGGGCTGGTCTCAAACTCCTGAGCTCAAGGGATCCTCCTGCCTCAGCTTCCCAGAGTGCTAGGATTACAGGAGAAATCCACTGTGCCTGGTCCATCAGGTATTTATTAAGCATCTACATGTTGCAGGCACTGTGATTCAGAACTACTTAGAAGGGCAAAAAAAAAAAAAATGCTGAAATGGATCATTCAGTGTCCAGCCAATCTTGGCCCTCCTGCTCTTTTCTCCACAGAGTCAGACCAATCCTTGTGTAACACAAATCACCCTGTCCCCTCGCTGCTCCTGCTAAAGACTAGTCAGTGGCTCCCTATTGTTGTGTGGATGAGAAAATATCAGCACCTATGTGCCTCAACTTGCTTCATGTTGTAGACCTCACTAACCTCCCTGCCTCACCTCTTTTCTATCCTGCCCATAAATGTTGAATTCCACCGTGTTACTTTCCTACTCTGAACAGAACTCCTCTTGCTCCTGGAAATTGGAATATACTATTTTCCCTGTCTGTAAAACTTATCATTTCTCTTGTCTGGCTCTCCATGTCCATCTTCTCTCTCTCTTTTCACTTGGTTAATTGCTACTTCAGGTTTTAACCTCGATACAATTTTATTCTAGGAAACCTTCCCAGACCCCTTACCGTGGTTCAGCCTGCTTCCTTCAGCCTCTTAGGACATCTCAGAACTTCTAGCCATGGAACTTCCCCCACTAAGGCACTCATGAATTGGTCATTTCTGCTCGGCTATTATGGGATGATGCCTTGCTAGCTATCCCTAGAAACTAATGTAGCACATGGCTTAAAGTAGGTGTATTCAATAGATAATTATTAATTATATAGAACGCATATCATGGTCCTAGGAAATTATGCAAAAAAAAAATCCTTGGTGTATTAGATTCATCACAGCTTCTTCTTTTATTTATTTTTTCTTACTTGGTAGTTTTAAAAAGAGGGAGAAAACATCTTTCCATATAAAGTTATGAAAACAGAGCATAGTAGGTGGTCAATCACCATGATTTGGAATCCTAAAGTTTGTGAGCCATGGGCAGTAAATACACAGAGTGATTTAAAAACTCTCAAGCATTGGAATTGTGAGGAGACTGTTTACTATAACTATATAGAATAAGTCCGCAGGAGCAGCAAGAAGATATAAAGAAACCACTGTGTTTCCATTTTTAGGCACCTCACTTCAGTTGAGCTTGGTGCCAGGTACCTGGTTGCTTTGCAGCCTGGGTTAGAGTCACACCCTCTCCATTGCATTACATTCCCCTGGTTATTTACATCATCCCTCTAGCTATGCCTATCAATTCACAAACCAAAAGGAATCCCACCATGAGTACACCAAGTCATATCCTTGGCTGCATCCCACAAATATGTTTTACTTGGATTATGTCTGGCAGGGCCAGCCCCAAATTGATGATTTCACTGTAGCACAAAACTTCCTTAGAGCTAGTGGGAGGGTGGAAGGATATACCTAAAATGTGGGGGCATCAAAGCTATTAAGCTTAATCACCTTTGATAACTTATCTTCTTTCAGCAGCTTGTTCTCATAGAGGCTATTTAATACTCACCTACTGCAATTCAGTTTTTCCAGTAGCAGCCCCATTTGAAATGTTCTCATTCTTGCCAAACTGTCCCTGTGATCCCTTGTGAAATATCAACTTTAAGAAAAGATGATTCATTTTTTTTAATCAAAATAATGAAGCTTGTTTGTTCTGTAAGTATTTTTTTTTTTTTGAGGCAGAGTCTCACTATGTCACCTTCAGTAGAGTGCTATGGGTGTGACAGCTCACAGCAACCTCAAACTCTTGGGTTTAAGCAATTCTCTTGCCTCAGTCTCCTAAGTAGCTGAGACTATAGGCACCTGCTACAAAGCCTGGCTATTTTTTTTTTTTGCAGTTGTCATTGGTGTTTGAGCTGGCCAGGGCTGGGTTTGAACCCACCACCGTATGTGGCGGAAGCTGTAACCACTGTACTATGGGTGCCAAGTCAGTTCTGTATGTATTTTTAAGGATCAGATAGGCCACTATGTTGACTTTTAAAAAATGTATCAAATGAAAATACTTGGAAATTACCAGAAAGTACATTGAGAAAGAAGTTACTGCTCTCAGTAGAGAGATACAGTATAAATTTATATTTGCACAAAATTATAGGCTAATAAAAAACAGAGTACATTAAAATGTCTGAAGGAGTCCAGAGAGCTGAATATCATGTTACTGGTGTGCTTTAGATAAATTTTCGATACCAGGATGACAAAAAAGAAAAAAACTCTCTTGCAATGTTATCTCAAAAGAGACTTTTCACTTCTTAAACAGAAGGGCTGAAGCTGATTTCACACAGATTTTGTTGTACAATTTTAGACATTTAGATGTTCCCCTTTGTAGAAGCTCATTTCTAGAACCCATTACTAAGTGTAACCCTTTAGTCCAAATAAGAAATAATTCTCCTGTATATCACTGAGAAAGGCCATGCCCAAAATGCTAAGTCATGGTTACACGGCTGGAGTTAAGTTTTATGCTAAAGTTCATAGAAAGATAAGATAAAAGTTATTCTTTAAAAAGCTCCCTAAGTATTACTTAATGTTACTAAGCATAACTCATTAACCCCAATATGATCTTCAAAGCCAAGAAATACTTAATAAAAGTTATTTATTATTTTCTCATTTTTTTTTTCATCATTAAAATCTACCTATGCTGTCATATTTCTTCAAGTTAAGGAAAAGTCCTGAAGAAATTTTATGTCAAGTATTACCCAAATATGCCTTAAATACACGTGGAAGAGGAACCTGAGTTCACACGAATGTTAGGTCTTAGGCAATTAGCTCTGAGCTGAGAGTTGGGTGCACGTGTTCCCGCTGGTTCTACCTCCATGTGACTTTAAGTAATTCTGCATCGCCTTTCACTGTGCTGAGGATTCTTAAACTCAGAATCACCTGGAGAACTTGTGAAACTACAAATAGCTGCCTCTCGTCCTCAGGGTTTCTAATTTAGTAGATTAGAGCAGGGGTGCCAAATTTGGATTTCCTAATGAAGCCCCCAAATATTGCAATGCTATGGGACATATTTTGAGAACGAGGTAATCACACATTTCCCAAACTGACCTCCTACCTGACGGGGCAAACAGAAAGGTTACAGTAATGGGATGCCAGAATGTATCATGGTCTTTAGATGACAATTTGGGAGCAATGTGCTTTTAAAGGCATGTAGGAGAGAAGCACCTATCAGGATCCAACTCCTACTATTCTCAGGTTATTTCAGTCACAGTAAAGATGAGAAATGAATTGCAACCTAGGCAAGAGCAAAGAAACTCCAGAGAAGAACTTGCCAGAAAATCCCAAACTCTGTCTTTGCCCATACTATATCCTGAAGCTCAAAAATCTAAAATTACACATGAACGTAAAGGGGCAAAGTTGACTGACAGTGATCCTGCAGGTAGAAATATGAAGTTCTTTAAAAAAGTGACAAATCTCTTTAGTTTTGTGTTCAAAGAAAAACAACAAACTTGAATGTGTTTTTTAAATGAAGGGTGAAGAATTATTGTGCGTATCTAAATTTTAACAGAAATAAGCATAAACTTTCAGGTACATATAAAGAAATATTCACATGTATGTAATTAAATTTGGCATGATACATTTATGAAAAATATATTTTCTTGTAGGGACACCAAACTATGAAAAATATTCATAAGCTCATAAACTTGGAAGGAATATCATGATGAACTCCCTTTTTATTTTCTGCAGTCCAATTTCCACTGTAACTATTGCCATTATATAAAATTACGTACAAAGAACTTTTTTCTACAACTTCCCTGAGGGATCACTTATTACAAGCAGCCATTATAAAAACTGTCAGCTTTAAGAGACTTGCTACAATGGGATTTGTCTTGTAAAAGTGATTTTTTTTTTCATTTATTAGGTTGTGTGTTTTTTTTCTATTTGTACATCATTTTCTATGTAGGAGACTCCTTTCTTACTGCAATTCACTGACTCTTTATGGCAATTCAGTATATTTATATTAAATGACATTCAATAAATTATATTGCTGTAATCAGTATTAAAACACCTCCCAATTCAGTGGATATCAAGTAGAGAGATAGAACAAGACACCTGCTTTCTCTGAGGGAAAGTGCAGGAGCACTCTCTGGGAATTGTCAATGGGAAAGAGAATAATTTGTTAACCAAGAACCAGTTTGTGTCATTTACCCATAAAAATCATCAAGTTCACACTAAATCAAGTGTAACAGGTTATGTTGGACCTGTGCGGGCTCCCATACAGATTTTGCAAACTGAAAAGATTTGATAAAGACAGACATTCAATGTGGGTGGCTCCTGTGGCTCAAAGGAGTATGCACCGGCTCCATATAGCCCCAGCAAAAAAAAAAGAAAAAAGAAAGAAAAAGAAAGGAAAGACATTTTGGCCCTTCATCCGTTAGACACTTTATCATTGACTGCTATTGGGTGAGAAAATGTATGTAAAGCATCCAGACAACAATGGTTTGTATTCTGAATTTTTAAGTACATACATCCAAAACAATATAATTTTTAAGGAAAACGATTTTACATGATTTTCTGCTATAAAGAGTTGGTGTTTTTAATCTCTTCAGAGTGTCAAACTTTGATATATTTTTAGAAAGTGTGTGAATCATTTCAATGAATAAAATCATGAATGATGAAAATATTCAATTTCTGAAATAGGTGCACAGATTTAACATATACTTGGCGTGCAAAATTACTGCAAACTTTAAGTTCAGCTGAGCAAAAGCACTTCAAGAATTTGAATGATATGTATCCACTTGGAGAGGAAAGTTTATTATATTCTTTTTTTCTGTTACTTCATGTGACTAAGGTTGTACAAAATCATAACGGAATAAATCTCCAATGCTTTTCTTCCATCAACATAACAGCTTATCTCTAAAAGGAGTGAACATTCTTCAGAAGATAAGAGCAAGATATAAAAGTAGAGAAAATAGTGTAATATAACTTGTAATAAACATTGATTTTTCTTTTTAATGTTTGGTATATCTTTGTGACTCTACTTTTATTCCAGGGCTAGGAAAGTGAGTGGTGGTGAGTGATGAATATTTAAAATTGGGTCCATCCCTTTACTTCCCAACCTGCAACTAAAAAATCTGCATATACAAAGGATAAAACTTGTCTTCGCCAAATATTTCCTCTACATAAAAAAGCCACTTTCATTATTAAAGAAATAAACTAAGTTTTCATTCATTATTCTACAAAATCTTTTATATAAACCCATATATTTTGTTGAGATATTACTTTTGTATTGTATTAATAACTTCTTTATCTGAATATCATTTCTAAAGATTTATTATAGTTCGGGATGCCAAACCTTTAAAAAAGCCAAAAGTACATCTGATGATGAATAAATAAATACTGATAATTTTTTGTGGTAGCTCTATCATCTAACCATGTTGTCCAATGGAGTGGCTACTGGGCATGTGAAATGTGGAAAATGTGACTAAATACCCGATTTTTTAATTTTACTTTTAAAAAATATTAAATATACCTGGAACGACTTTCACAACTGTGAATTTTCTAACATCTAAACACAGATGAAGTATTTCTGAGAAAATTTAGTCCTTGGATTGAGATTTGGTTTATGTGTAAGTTATATACTGCATTTAAAACTTAGTTATGAAAAGCAAAGGGAAAGATAGTGGCTTTACATATTAGATGGATAGTATTTTAAATATTTGCCAGTTTTAATTTTTTTAATGGCTGTTAGAAAATTCAAAATTATATGTATGGTATTGCATTTTCTTCTCCCTCCCTCCTTCCCTTCCTCCTTTCCTTCCTTCCTTTCTCTCTCTCTCTCTCTCTCTTTTTTTTTTTTTTTAGGTAGTGTCTCACTTTGTTGCCCAGGTTAGAGTACAGTGGCATAGTTGGAGCTCATTGTAATTTCAAACTCCTCAGCTCAAGCAACCTTCCTGCACCAGGTTCCCAAATAGCTGTGACTGCAGGCACATGTCACAACACCCAGCTAACTTTTCTATTTTTTATGGAGATGAAGGTCTTGCTATGTCACTCAGGCTGGTGTTGATCTTCTGGGGCGGGGGGAAAGGGGGACCTTGCATTATGTTTTCAATTGGATGACACTGCTCTACGTAGTAAATAATAATTAACACTCATCAATCGTGGCAATTTATAAAATCCTTAACCAATTATCATGATACATATGTTTGAGCATATTCAGTAAAACTTACCAAAAAGCAAGACTGTTATAGGCATAACTGATCTCACCATATAGGGCATAAGTTTCTCTTTACTTATGAGACCATTTCAGTTGTTAGTAAAGTGATCAGAGCTCATATTCAGTTAATATTTTTAGTGAAACTATCTTTATAATATTCACACATCTTTGCAGGGCACAGTGTACAGTTGTAAACGTTGTTTTATCACACAAGGGCTCCTTACTAAAAGACCCAGCTTGTACCACATTTTCAAGCCCTGGCCCTGGCAAGAGCCTGCCTTTTTCCATAGTAAGGAGCTTCATTTCCCAAGTGACAAAAAGACAGAATATAATAATTGTATAATGGATATTGTCATTTTGACATACAGAACATGTCTCTTCTTCCACCATGTTTCAATTAATCAGGTTAAGAGACCTAAGGGAAAGAGGGCGGAACTTGAGATTCCCATTGGCTCCCACTGCTATTTGTGTCATTGGAGCATGTTGAAGTCTGGTACATGGTAACCTAGTAAAGGAAACCCCACTGCATTTCTGTCTCCTCCAGACGATGAAACAGCATAATTATGTCTGTGCCTCTCTTTCAATTGTTCTATTACAACTCAGGTTCAGAACTAACTGCAGAATCTAATTACCTCAAATTAGACTAGTTGGAGTGATGAGAAGTACTACAACTACATTTAAACCTCAAAGATACTGGGTAGCAGGGAAGTAAATTTAAAAGGAGACTCTGGGCCATTGTTTCAGGGTGACAGCAGGGCTAATCAATCAACGGCTTTAGCTCATTTAAATGAATGTTCCCAACTTCCCACAAGGAAGAATTTTAGTACCTAAAAGAGAACAGTTCATGTTTCATGATAGCATTAAGAATTTTCTTGCACTTGATTCTATATTTATCATTACCTTTGAGATAGGAAGAATAGGAGTGAAATAAAAAAATAAAAATCTTTGGCCAATCGTCATTATGTGTATTTTTGAGCATAACCCACCAATTTTTATTGACTTAAAGATCAGTGCTCTGCAAGTTTTTTCTAAGCCATAGAAAATTTAGAAAAGCTAAATTATTATAACATTACTAAACATATTATTAAAGATGATATGTAAAAGTTTTATAATGAGAAACTTTATTTTGATTTTATTGTTTAAGGAAACTTTGTAAGTATGCATTAATAAAGTTCCTTACTAATAATGTTACATTTTCCATTTTCCTGTAATTTACAAGTCATTAAAAGTTGTGACCCTATTGTGTTACAGAATACTCATACTAGACCTTACTTTGTCTAACTCTATTTTTGTATCCACCAAGAATTTCCACCTTATCCCTTGTAGAGATAAGCACCCCATGCTCAGACATGGCAGTTTGCTTCAATGTGCTCCCCCAGGAGATTGATTCTAAGAAAGATTTCTTCAAAGATCAGCTTCTGCACCTGCCTATAGATATGCAGAAATATGCAGATGAATTCTCTTTAGAAATTCTGGAGAATCAACCTGGGCGTAGCTGGGAGCATGAATACATGTCCTTGAGTTCTGTTCTCTGTCTTCTTCCTTCATTAACATAATCTCTAGTTTCGGTTTGGGCCAGCAAGAATAGACAGTCAGTCTCCTTTATGTTTTTATTCTAAACAAAATCAATGGTATATATGTTCCTCAGCCTTCACACTGAATTGTAATATTAATGGTAGCTTCCTAATGTTACTTCACTTCTTTGTATCTGTGTTAAATTCTTACTAAATGTTTGAAAGTATGTAAGATAATGAGTAAAGTTAGGCCAGGTCGCCGACCAGAGCGAGTCTCGACCTCCCTTCAAATCAATCATCCCGTCTACAGTTCCTTCTCCCTGCATCTCTGATCAAAGGCTCCATGAACACTTTCAATCCCCCCTTCTACCATTGTTAATAATGATTTGTTGTATATTTTAAAATAACTAAAAGAACATAATTGAAATATTACAAAGAAATGATGTGGTTGAAGTGATGCACACTGAATAACTATATCAAAATACCACATGTACCCCATAAATACATGAAATTATAACATATCCATAATATTTAAGAATAAAATTTTTTTAAGTTGTTCCTGCAAAAATGAACTTCAACTTTTAACTGTTGTTTCTAATGTTCACTGATTTCTCTGATCTCTCAAGTATTTACTATGAAAATAAGCTGGTAGAGAAAGGGCAAACTTCTTTATTGTTCTAAAATTCTCTTTGTTTGCATCCACATTACATAGTAAATTTATCTGTCAGTAGGTGTTGGTATTTCTAATCCTCGTGGCTGCAAAATATAAATTTATGACTATCATAGAATACAGAGTGATGTCACTAAAATTAAAAAATCAAAACCATATGAAGGAAGAAAACTAAAATGAAAGATATTTGGATCATCCCAGAGAAAAAGTTATTTGAACATAATACTTGATCCCAGGCTTTCTGAAAGTCAAAGCAAAAAGGAAGGGAAGATAAAGTAAGCTTTAGCATCCTTATGATTAAAAAATTTATAATTCCATTAGTTCCTCAAAAAAAGCAATGCTTTCAAGAAATGCGCTCCTTGAAGTCTTTCGAATAGCAACTCATATATGGCATACTAAGTAATAATCTCTCCAATATCCACAGTTCATAGTAGATATTTGGTATATTGACAAGGAAAAATTGGATTGGTATTTCAAAAAATACTGAAAAGAATTTTAGCAAAGTGACTATAGGCAACATGTCCATCACAATAACTAGGCTCTTATGGTTGATTCCTAGTACGTACCCTTCTCTCACTGTTTCTGGGAAATTCTAGGTTCCCTCTCCAACACACCAGGTAAGATGTTACATGAGAGCAAGTCTCAGATACAATCCAGCATACACAGACTTATTACCAAGTAAGTACAAAAATAGAACAACTATTCTTTCAACTAGGCGACATTGCAGTGCTCCAGCCTTCAGACACTGACCAGGACCTTGTACAATGTGTCCTCTGGAGGCAGAATAGCCTTGACAGCAGCCTTGAGCAAGGTCAGGTTGTCTTCTCATAATAGAGTCCTTTATTATGCCCGTGGGCTATGGGCAGGGACAGAAGTTTAGGATTTGGCAGAGCCTTAGGGGAGTTAGGGTACTGGCTCATCAGGTTCTCCTAATACCTTTATGATGGGAAGAATGCATGTCAGACATCTTTTCTGTTCTATAGCTGGTGGTAGTGATATTAAAAGTCATTGCTATGTGAGGTTGCTTTACTTGGAATTACTAGTTTAACTTATGAAACACTAATTAGATCTTGCACATGCTCTAATCACACCTGGGGAGTAGATTCCCAATATATTAACTCCTAATAATCCACTGCAGCGTGTCAATTTATTCTCCCACACAAAGGTGCACCTGTGGTTCTTACACTGGCTCTTTATTGTTCTTCCCAGATACAGCATTTTTTACAAATTGAAGGGCTGTGGCGATCCTGCACTGAGGAAGTGTATAGACACCACATTTCCACCAGCATGTTCTCCCTTTGTGTCTCTGTACCACATTTTGGTAATTCTCAAACTGTTTCAAATTTTCATTATTATTATACATGTTATGGTGGGCTGTGATCAGTGATCTTTGATGTTACCATGTAATTGTTTTGGTGGATATCAAACTGTGCCAACAAAGACCATTCAAGTTGCCAAATTTAGTAAATATATGTGCTTTGACTGCTCCGCTGACCAGCTGTTCCTACATCTCCCTACTCCTCAGGCCTCCCTATTCCGGAAGACACAGAAATATTAAAACTAGACCAATTGATAACCCTACAGTGGCCTGTGAGTGTTGAAGGGAAAGGAAGAATCATACATTTCTCATTTCAAATCGTAAGCTAGAAATAACTAAAGTTAGTGAGAAAGGCCCTTCAAAAGCCAAGATGGGCTGAAAGCTAGGCCTTTCGTGTGTTTTCCAAGTTGTTAATGCAAAGTAAAAGCTCTTTAGAAAATTCAAAGTTGGCTCAGTGCCTGTGGCTCAATCGGCTAAGGCGCCAGCCACGTACACCTAAGGTGGCAGGTTCGCATCCCCAGCCCGGCCCACCAAACAACAATGATGGCTACAACCAAAAAATGGACGGGCGTTGTGGCGAGCGCCTGTGGTCCCAGCTACTTGGGAGGTGGAAGCAGGAGACTTGCTTGAGCCCAGGAGTTGGAGGTTGCTGTGAGCTGTGATGCCATGGCACTCTACCCAGGGGGATAGCTTGAGGCTCCGTCTCAAAAAAAAAAAAAAAAAAGAAAATTCAAAGTTCTACTCTAGTGTGCACATGAAGTATAAGAAAGAAAAATATAGCCTTATTGCTGATGTGGAGAAACTTTCCCTTACACCAAAGACTAATCCAGAGATAAGCCCTGCTTCTCTTCAATTCTACTATGAAGGCGGAGAGAGGTAAGAAAGTGCAAGAGGAAATTTGGAACCTAAGGGAGGTTGGTTTTAAAACAGCAAGTACTGATGTAGAAGCTGCAGCAAGTTGTCTAGAAGATCTAGCTAAGATTAAAGATGAATGTTACTGCCCTAAACAGCATATTTTTGCTGTAGATAAAACTGCTTTCTGTTGGAAAAGGATGCCGTCTAAGACTTCCAGAGCTACGGAGTCAATGCCTGTCTTCAAATTTTCAAAGTAAAGGCTGACTTTTTTTTGTCAGGGACCAATGTAGCTGGGGACTTTAAGTTGATTTGTTCATTTGTCCGTCTAAAAATCCTAGGGCACTTAAGAAGGATGCTACATAGATTCTGCCTGTGCTGCAGAAATGGAACAACAGTCTGGATGACAGCACATTTGTCTATAGGAAGGCTTATTGAATATTTATACCTATACCCACTGTTGAAAACTAATTCTCAGACAAAAAAGATTCCTTTCAAAATATCAGTGCTCCCTGGCAACACACCTAGTCACCCAAGAGCTGGGATGGAGATGTACAAGGAGCTTGGTGCCGCCTTTCTGCCCCTACCACATCAACTCTGCGGCCCATGCATTGAGGAGTAATTTCAGCTTTCATGTCTTATTATTTAAGAATACATTTTGCAAAATTACAGCTGAAATAGATTCCTCTGATGGATTTGGGAAGGAAATTGAAAATCTTCTAGAAAGGATTCCCTGTTCTGGGTGTTACTAAGAACATTTGTGATTAGTGGGAGGAGATCAAAATATCAACAGGAACAGGAGTTTGGAAGAGGTTGATTCCAACACTCCTGAAGGGGTCCAAACCTTCGGGGAGGAATTAATAGCAAATGCCATGGAAATAGCAAGAAAATCAGAATCAAAAGTGAAGCCTGCAGATGTAAGTGAACTACTGCAAACTCATGATCAAACTATAATGGGTTAGGTGTTATTTCCTATATGTGAGTAAAGAAAATGGTTTCATGAGGTGGCATCTATGTCTGGTGAAGATGCTGTAAACATTGTTCAGATGACAACAAAGGATTTAGAATGTTACAAAAACTTAGATGATATAGCAGCAGGGCTTAAGAAGATTGACTTTAATTTTGAAGGAAGTTCTCCTGTGGGTGAAATGCTATCAAACAGCATTGCAGACTACTGAAAAATCTGTTGTTAAAAGGAGAGTCAATCAATGTGGCAAAGCTCATTATTGTCTTATTTTGAGAAATTGTCATAGCCCCCTCTCAACCTTCATCAACCACCACCCTGATCAGTCATTGTCCATCAACATCTGGGCAAGACCCTCCACCAGCAAAATGGTCATGACTCACTAAAAGTTTAGATTGTCGTTAGCATTTATTAGCAATCAAGTATTTTTAAAGTATATGGTTTAAATGTATTGCTTTTGTAGACATAACGCTATTTCACATTTAAGAGACTACCATAGGTTATAAATATAATTTTATGTGCATCAAGAAGCAACACAAAATCTAATTCATTTTATTGCAATATCCACTTTCTTGCAGTGGTCAGGAACCAAGTTTGCAATATTGCTGACGTATGCCTGTATCCCTATATCATACCATCTATGCTGAAGTATTTAAAATAAATTGCAAAAAGACTTAATATAGCTACTAAAAGATAATCTATCTGAAAGAAAACTTGAGGTTTTCCTGAGATGTCTACATCATTTGGTTCCCTCAAATATCTGCCCATAAAACTGTTCTCCTTTATTAATTCACCAAGATATTTAATCTACAATAATGAATGCAGCATTTTTTCTTAGAATATTATTATGTATTATATTAATATGGTAAAATTATTATACATTTTATACATAGTATTTTATGTTTCAAATTACTTCATATACATCATTTAATGTACCTACTATGACCTTGCAAATTATAACAGTTACCTTTGTTATATAGTACAAAGGAAGACAGATGGGTTCATTCTGCTAAAGTGAAATGTGTGCCCAGAGTCCCATAGCAAATCTTGTTAAAGCTGACATCTGGAGCTACTGATTTTTTTTTTTTTTGCCAGGGCCAGGTTTGAACCTGCCACCTCTGGTATATGGGCTGGCGCCCTATTCGGTTGAGCCACAGGTGCCGCCCGATCTCCTGATTCTCTAATGAGGAATCAGTAATCCTTGTTAGTGATTCTTCTACTGTCTTTGCAGGAAAATCTACAAGAGGAATGTATTCAAATTCTTTTGCTTGGTTGATTCTTGCAATTATTTAACAGATTAATTTTAAAACATGTTCTTTGGCTGGATAGGAGGGATACTTCAAGAGTTCTCCAATAAATCATGAGAAAATGTTCTTCAGTATGGAACTCAACTGTAAATTGAGCATTGTTAGTAAATTCAAGTGGTAGCCTGTGCTTCACAAAAATTGCAACACTTTCATGACATCATAGGCCTAATTTAAAATACAGAAGGAAAATCTTGTCTATTTCTGTTATCTGAGGGATAGTTAAATTAAATTTATCTCAATTTATACTTCACTTCTTCTTCATCTTCAATGTCTTTCTTTAAAATGTAATTAGTTCCTCCCTAGGAAATAATATTGACTAATGAAACAACACAACCTAAGAGTCATATAGAATGAGTTTGTTTTGTTCTATTTCTGCCAATTATTTCCAAACTGACTGCCTCATTCTTATAAGTGCATTTATACTTGGGTTGAAACATCTAAAAAGGGGCAATAATGTGCGTGAGAATCTCCTGGGTTATATGGAAGTACTATATAGGGGCAAAATTGTCAGGGTCTTTTGTCTTTTGTTTTTCTGGAAAAGTCTCAATTTTTCAGGGTTCAGCTGAAGCATCACCTCTCTGCACACCCGTCTTCCATGCACCCTCTTCCCCTGCCTTCCTGGGTGCACTGTTCCCTCCTCTTTGTGTATCTCTGTCATTGTATTAGCCCAGGTCTATGCTTCTCCCATTAGACCAGAAGTCCACGGAGACTGAGATGATATGTATTAGCCTCTGAGGCTGCACTCTGAGTGCAGTGCAAGATATAGAATAGTTTCTTAAAAAGTTTGTGAAACCAATGAATGGAATTCAAATTAGTGGGAGAAATATTTACCCACCTGTCTTGCAGATTTGTCGTGGAGATCAAAACCAGTGTGACATGATAAGTTCAACTGAAATGTTTAAACTTAAGAGCCCTGTGCGGTTTCCCTCCACTTGCAGAGCTTTGGTAAAACCTGGGGATTTGAATTAAACCAAAACTTCAAACTATTATGGTAGATTTGAACCCAACCACACGCAGTTTGTAAATTCTGAGACTGAGCAGCCTAAATCTAACAGCCCCTGAGGGAGTCATCCACCCCAGCACTTCGTCCTCCTGGCTGGGCCCTTGCTGAGGTTAATAAGAACCGGGATGTCTCAGGCCAC
>CAUYQV010152206.1:0-10454 GCA_963574575.1 Galagoides demidoff
GGGCGCCTGTGGTCCCAGCTACTTGGGAGGCGGAGGCAGGAGACTCGCTTGAGCCCAGGAGTTGGAGGTTGCTATGAGCTGTGATGCCATGGCACTCTACCCAGGGGGATAGCTTGAGGCTCTGTCTCAAAAAAATAAAAATTAAAAAAAAAAAAGTCTTTTAAACAGGTGAAAAGGGAAGATAATTTCTAGCAGCCAAATCACCTCTCTCCAAAAATGGCTAAATAAAAAAATTAAAGTTTCTGTATTTAGTAAGTAAGCACTTAGTTTACTAAACAGCTTCAATACATGATCTTATATCACATCAGAGGGCAAAGTGACCAGCTATTTTTCTTCCCGTTTTGTAGATAAACCTGAGTAACTCCCAGTGACCCTATAGGAGGGGGCCATTGCTTAGTCTTAGGGCTGCCTAACAGTGTTCCTCTTGCCCTCTGGGCAGTGCCTCAGCCTTTGTGACCCTTGGAGGGATGGAGGCCCCTATGTAGGAAGCACAGAGAAAGGGTCCTGCTCAGGGCCAAGTGAATGGGAGACATGGTAGGATTTGCATGTAGCTCTTTCCTGAGGACTGGCAGAACTGGCTAGTCCTTTCCTTCTCATTCCCAGGGGAAATGGCATCCTGCTGGAGGGAGAACTGGTTGATGTATCTCGGCACAGCATCTTGGATGTCCATGGCAGGAAGGTAAGGATGCCTACAGGGCCCTGGCTGGACAGTCCTCACCCACTGAGGCCTCTCCTTGTACTGGGCTCTTCTAGTACCAACACTTGAGATCCAGCTCCTTCCCTGATGGGTTTGGAGAGCAGGTGGCAAGTGGGTGAGGAGATCATCAGCTAGACTGATTGAGAATGGAAAGGAAGTAGTAGGGTGTGCCAGGCAGCAGACAGGTGGGAGGGCCTGGGGTCTTTCCAGAAGAGCCCAGTCATAGCTGGGAAGACAGACCAGGCCCTATACCCATTTTAGCTTGAATGTGAAATCTACATTGCTGACAGTGCAGGAACAGCAGTCCCCATGCCTATGTCCCAGCTACATTTGTTCTCTCAGCCTCCTGGGGTCATTCTCTTTATCACCAATGACCCTACCTCAGATGTTCTTGGGTATACGTGGCATTCAGCACTTATGTTAGCCTATGTTTCCTTTCTGACTCTGAGTTCCCATCCCATTGTCAATAGCTCGAGCTAGACATGCTAACCACCCTATCTCATTGGCCTCAAACCCACCTTGACCTCTAAAAATGCCCTCTTGATGGGGGTGGGGGGCAGAGGCCTGGTGCTACACAAAGCGACTAGGAGCCCATGTTTCTTTCCTGTATCCATGGGAACAGCCTCAGCTCTCTGGCCCCCATTTTTCATGTTGAGATAACCGTGCTACACCTCCCCTACCCTGGGCACATCAGCAGGTAGGCACCAATCCATATCCCTGACAGCCTGGTGGTGTCCCCATGCTGGTAAGGGCTGTCTGGCCTAGCTGCTTTCAGATGGGCAAGATGTTTTCCCAGCTCCTCCCTAGCTGGTTCTTGGTGATAGTGCTGTTACCCTACCAGCCACTAGCCTGCAAACCTCTGCTGTTCCCCTCTCTTGCTCCATGAGCAATGCCAGGACCTGCTGGGCTTTTGACCTGCCTGTTCCTTCCTCTCCCTTACTCTTTCCACATCTACTCACCGTATGTGGGCCTTCAGCCTGTCCTGATAAAGCCTTGTACCTGCGCTCCTGCCTTCTGGCTCCCCCTAAAGCTCATCATCCCTGGCCTGCATCCAAATTGTTTTTGGAAAGACATCTCTGAGGGTCTTGCTGCTGCAGCTCACAAACCTTTTCAGGATTTCTTCTTGTCTACCAGCTAAAATCTAAACTCTAATTGCTAACTCAAGGCCTGCCTCAGATTGATCCTGCTTGCTTTCCCAGGCAGAGCTCCCACAAGGCCTCTACCATCACACGGTCATCTTGGCTTGTATGCATGGTCCTGGGCTATTCATATGCTTCCCATAGCCTCACCCTCACAGGTGTAGCTTCTCTGTCCTAGACCCTCACCTTCCTTGTTCACCCAGGAGGTGGCCCCTATCTTCAGTCTCTGGGAGTGTCCCTTACTCCTGTTTTGATTAGAATAGCTGGCAAGTGGCAATTGACAGCACACTTCATGTATTGCACTGTGCTAACTCCTCTGTTATCTCATTGAACCCTATGACATTCCTGAAAGTAGGCATCACATTGTCCCCCATGCTGCAGTGGAAACTGTGGCTCAGAAGGCTAGGAGTGATTGCCCCAGGCACTACATCTGTTGGGGGGCTGCCCTCTCAGTGCCCCTCCCATGGGGCCTTGGCAGCATCCACTCCTGCCTTACGGAGTTTGTCGTCCTTGATGCCTGTCTTATGGTCTTTGTCTCTGGTTGTGTGGAAGTTTGGAGTCATGCCCTGTGCCTGTCCTGTCATAGATATCTGGCACAGTTCTTGTATGTGGCGGGGCCCTTGTGAACACATGAATGATGAATATTGGAGTAGGGCATCTACCCAGTTTGACTATGCCTTGGAGCTCAGGTAGGCTTCTGGGCAGAGGGTGAGGTGGGCAGAGCAGCAGCCAGAGCCCGGAGTGTATGTTGAGTAGGTGAAGCAGGCCCTTATCTCTGTCTGCCTGGCCCCAGGAGCGCTACTACGTGCTGTATATCCGGCCCAGTTTCATCCATCGCCGTAAATTCAATCTCAAGGGAGATGAAATCGAGCCCAACTTCAGCGCCACCAGGAAGGTGAACACGGGCTTCCTCATGTCCTCCTACAGTAGGTACCTCTGTCCTCCCTCCCTCCCTTGGCCTGCCTTTGTCTCCTGAATCCCCTGGTCCCTAGAAAATGCTTTATCAGCATGGTTGGCCTTGAAGCTGGTACCTGGCCTGGGCCTCCTTCCCCTCCCTCCCCCCCTCCCCCAGACTCCTTCCTGCTTCCCACTCACTCAGAGGATGGCCACTGCCTTGCCTTAGTCCCAGCAGCTGGGCCATTGTTCACTGCCCTGTGACAGAATTGTCTCAAACATGGCTTTGGGCTCTAGCTGCCTTCCTGCAGGGCCAGTCCAGGCCCCTAGCAGTCTTCATTTTACTGCCTAAATCCCCATTTGGTCCTTTTGTGCTGCTGTAACAAAATACCTCAGGCTGAATAATTTATAAATAGCAGAAATTGATTGCTTGCAGCTTTAGAGGCTGAGAAGTCTGAGGTCCAAGTGTGGATGGTGCCTTCATGCTTGAAGGATAAGGTGGCTCCTATAGGGTACCTGTCTCCCTCTTGAGGGCCCTGCCCTAAGGCCCTACCTTTTAATACTGTCACAGTGTGATTGATCCAACATAGGAATTTTAGGGGGACATTCAGACCATAGTGGGTCCTCCCTAATCCCACTCTTCTTCCCAGCTTGGGCTATAGTGGGACCACTTTGCTGTCTCCCCCTGTATGGGAGGGTTTAGAGGCTGAGTGGAGTATGTTGTTTAGCTCACCCTCTCATTGCTTCTCTAAATGTTAGTGAGCATCTGCCTTGTGCCTGGCCTGCACTGTGTGCTGAAGATCCAGAGATGAGTAGGACTTGTCCCGGCCCCAGAAATGTTCTCAGTAGGGTGGGGGAGGTGGACAGGAAGGGTAGTATGCCAGGCAGGTGTGGCTGGGATTTCCCAAAGGAGAACTGGAGACCCAATACTGGGTCCTGAAAGATGAACAGGGAGTCAGCAGGGTGCTAGGGCTGGGAAGGGCATTTCTGGGTGGGCAGGTACCTGGGAGCCTTCTGACCCAGGGAACAGAGGATGTGCAGCAGGAGGGCAGGGCACAGGGGAGCTGTGCTTAAGCTGAAGGAGCAAGGGGTCCTTTAGTAAGTGTTGTTAGGTGGGCGAGTGATGTGACCAGATTTGTGTTTAAACATCCCCAGGTAGGCATGTGAGGAGACTGTTATGGTAACCTAGGGCCAAGATGGAAGGTGTGGACTGAGGCCTCTCGGTGTGGGTGGAGAGTTAGGGCCAGAGGAAGCACGGTGGCCTCAGCTTTGAATTGGCTGGGGGGAGTGGGAGGAATGGTTCCAGGGGCTGTGCAGTGCCAGGCTGGGGGTGAGGACTAGAAGGAACAGGTTTGGGAAGAAGAGTAGCTTGAGACACTGAATTATGATTTGCTGGTGGCATTTTAAGAACTCTGGGCACAGTTCTAGAATTAGGGGGAGGCTGGGCTGCAGCACGTTGAAGCTGTGGGAGGGGGGAGGGGTAAAGTTGGCCAGGAGGAGAAAGAGTGGGTTAGGAGGTTGACTGAGGGAACAGCAATGATGGGGGTGGATAGGGGTCCCAAGAAGAGGTCCAAGGGACATGGGGAAGGTGTGGTGGCCCTGAGGCCCAGGGGGACAGAAGTGAGGAACTATTATGGAGCATCCAAGAGCTTTGAGCTGAGAGCTCACCTGACTCTGATAGGGCAGAGTCTGGATCAGCAGGTGTCAGCCAGGATGCTGAGGGCCTCAGGAATAGCTGGGAGTGGAGAGGAGAGAAGGTCCTCCAGGGCATGTGGGGAGTGTAGAGCCCAGGTGAGGAACTGGTTTGAGGCACAGAAGAACATTTGTCACTTGAGACTGTAAGGAAGGAGGAAAGGTTTTGTGTGATTAGAAGTGAGCTAGTGGATGATACCTGTGGCTCAAGGAGTAGGGCACCAGCCCCATATGCTGAGGGTAGCAGGTTTGAGCCCAGCCCGAGCCAATACTGCAAAAAAAGAAGTGAGCGGCTCGGCGCCTGTGGCTCAATCGGCTAAGGCGCCAGCCACGTACACCTAAGGTGGCGGGTTTGAATCCCCAGCCCAGGTCCGCCAAACAACAATGATGGCTGCAACCAAAAAATGGCCGGGCGTTGTGTTGGGCGCCTGTGGTCCCAGCTGCTTGGGAGGCGGAGGAGGCAGGAGATTCGCTTGAGCCCAGAAGTTGGAGGTTGCTATGAGCTGTGATGCCATGGCACTCTACCCAGGGGGATAGCTTGAGGCTCTGTCTCAAAAAAAAAAAAAAAAAAAAAAATAAGTGAGCTACTGAGTAGGTGGTAGGTGGCAGGGAAGTGAGAGACCCCACCTGGTGACTTCTGTTCTCTTGCAAAGTAGGTGGGGGGATTTGTCCAGGAGAGGTTGATCTGGGCAGAGGCCTTAGAATGGGTTGTCCTTTGTATAAGCTGTCTGGACAGTCCCAGTGGTGCCCCTGACAGCTTGACTGAGGTTGTACTCTGGGTAGAATGTGGCCCTTGGAACGAGTTGGCAGGCTGGGAGTTTCTTCAGCATTGTAGCCACCTGGGCATGGTGTGGAGAAGGCAGCCTGTGGGACACGCTTGGGATTCCTGTAGAGTGAGCCTGACACCTTCATGAAGCTTCAGGACCATGTGGGCATCCCCAGCTCTGAGAGGCTGGGCTCACTTCACAGTCTGGGGCCCCCCTCCCTAGCCTGGCCCCTGCAGATTTAGGGCTCAGGTTCCTCCCTGAGTTGGGGAGTACCTGGGCTTACTCCTGGGTTCTGGTGGGCCCACCCCAGATGAGGAGGCCCTGAGAGAGCCCCTGCCAAGTCATAGGGTCTCAGTGGGAAGGCACTTTTGTGGGTGGGAGGTTTGAATCCTGCCTCCTTTACCTTGTGTGACCTTGAGCCAATTACTTAACCTCTCTAAGCCTTGGTTTTCTCATCTACACAGTGCGAATAGTGACAACATATGACCACTCTCTGAGGGGTTATGCTCCCAGGCACTATGCTAAGCACTTTATATACTTTATTTCATTTATACCTCTTGTCAGTCTTATCAGGTAAAAATTGATGTCATACTTTTCAGGTACAGAGAGGTTAAGTGACTTGTCCCAGTTACTATAGGGCCCAGCCTGGCCCCAAAACCCATGCTGGTGCCTCCTCTGCTGAGGGCTTCCTTGATGAGCAGAATGGGGACTGAGTCCCCCAAGGCCCTCTGTCAGCGCTTGCTGTCATGGTGCAGTGATGCCTGTGCTGTGTGCCTGCAGAGGTGGAAGCCAAAGGAGACTCCGACAGGCTCACACCCGAGGAGCTGAAGAAGCTGGTGAATAAGCCAGAGCTGCTGGCACTGACAGAGAGCCTCACTCCGTCCCAGACAGTGGCGTTCTGGGTGCCTGAGTCAGAGATGGCGTCAGTGGAGCTCGAGCTTGGGGCTGGGCTACGGCTGAAGACTCAGGGTGATGGCCCCTTCCTGGGTGAGCAGTGTGGCCCTCATTCTGGCCCTCACACAGTTCCTGTATAGCCCACGGGGCTCCTGGACTCCCTTCTCAAGCTCCTTACCCCTCCTGCTTAGAGCTCATGGGAGCAGGCCAGTTTTGGCCTCCATGTGGACACAAAATAGGTAGGGTTGAGATTTATTCCTACATCCCTGGCCCAGTGTCCTGCAGTCATTAGGCTAGATGCCATTGGTCCCAGGTACCACCCAATTCCAAGGTTCCTGTGGGTAACCTCTCCCCACTGCCTTGGGGGTTCTACCTAGAGCCTCACTGAGCACACCTAGGGCTGGAGAGAACAATGGCTTAACCCAAGCATACAGGGCCCCCCTCCCCCCTGCCAGGGGGGGGAAACATAGTTGGAATAAGCCCAGCCCCAACTATGTTTCTGGCACAGGGACCGAGGACATTCACCTTTTCTTCTTTCAGAGTCATTGGTCAAACTTGAGGCTGGAACAGTGACCAAGTGTAATTTTGCTGGTGATGGAAAGACAGGGGTATCTTGGACAGACAACATCATGGCCCAGAAGTCATCAGAGAGGGCAACAGCAAAGATCCGAGAGCAGGGGGATGGGGCAGAGGATGAGGAATGGGTAGGTCAGGGGATGACTGTGTCCCTGGTGTTATGTATAGTTATACTTCATGGCAGGAGTTTTGTACATACTGGTTGTGGCTGGGGGTAGGACAAAGAGAAATCAGGATTTGGTGGAATTCCTGAGAATGTGTTAGCATCAGGAAGATCCCTTGAAGGTATGAAGGGTGATGTCTTGGGACTTCTCTTGTTGATGGGTGTAAACTGTAAAGATCTATAAAAGCAAGTGATGGGAAGGAGGGAGCCAATGAAGGTATTAAGTCTCAAAATATTTGTACTTCGAGGGAATGCATAGCCATGATGAGGCAATCCAGCCATTGAGTGAGTGTTTTTTTCTCCTTTGGTTCTGGCTTCTTGCCCGAAGTGCCTGGAAAATGGCTGACTTGGCCCTTACTAGTTTTCCTTGTGCCAGGGGTTAGCCCCCATAGCCTCAGCCTATTCACGATTGTTTTCTGAGCCATATTTTGCCTGAAGATTTGAACTGATAGCAGAAAACCCCAAACTGAACATTTAAAACAAAGTTACAGAAAAAATGGGCTACTTATCTAGATGATGGAGATGACGTTGGCCAGAGAAAGCAGGGCAGACAGACCACGTGTCTGGATTCCCTCCATCTTAATAAAGAGTCTTGTACTGAAAAAGAGTTGGGGTTATTAGGCCAGCTTCTGGGGAGCTCTGAGGAGGTGAGACCAAGGCAGGGGGCCCCACAGGTAGCACATAGTGGAACCCCTGTTTGTCTGATGACCTTTATGATCTGTGCTCTGTGCACATCTTTCTATTTTTATTCCTTGGATTTCTCTAGGACGACTGAGGTTAGTGGCATGTGGATGCCTCTGGGGTCAACCAGAATCTTCTGTGGCACAGTAGAGAATTTATTCCATAACTTCCACTCTGGAGCTGGAGAGATCAGTCCGCCAAGCCTTCTCTACTGCTGCCTTGGAATACCCTGTGTACAAGCTCTGCTAAATCAAATGGAAGATGGAATGTTGCCTCCAGGGTCCGTGCTGTGTGTCTCATGCCCTGCCACGCGGTCCAGCCTTCTTAGACATTTTCATCATGCCCTTGCCCTGGAGGGCAGCTTTGTTTCTGAAGGCAGGTGGTAGTCAAGTCCCCCAGTGCAATCTCAGGGGAACTGCACTTGGTCTTAGTGCACAATTAGGGAATATCCCTTATCTAAACAGAGCTGCTTGGGGGAGAAGGTGGTGTGCCCCTTCCTTTGTCTGGTTCCCTGGTCTCCCAGGCCTGCCCCTCTTTAGCACTCTGGTGTAGCCCTAGCTCTCCTGCTTTGAACTTCCTTGTCCTCTGTACCTTTTCCCCAACCTGTGGGTTCTTTATTCCTCCCCTGATTTCCTAGGATTTCCTGTCTGCCCTCCATGGTTGCTGCCTTCTGGACTTTTTCCCATTTGAGGCCAACAGTGCTCACGGGTGGGCTGCTGGGCCTTACCGCTCAGGCTCCCTCTGCCAGGCCATATTTTTGAGAATACCTTTTTTGTTGTTTTGTACCTTGAAGATTCATTTTTATTAATGACTGAATCTTCAGAAGAGAATTGCCACACATAATTGTCTTTTAGCTGAGCAATGCTTCCACGAGAAGGAAGCTGTCTTTGATCATGAGCACTGCCTTAGAGGTCTGGAGTGAAATTTTCATGTCCTAAGGATTTGGTGGCATGTGGATCCTGCTTGGCTTAAGGAAAAGAAAGTGATGAACTAATAAATCTTGAGTCCTCGTAGTGTCTCAAATATGGTGCCAGATGCTTTCCGTGATAATTATGCCCACTGTCTGTTGAGTGTTTCTTGGTACTCAGTGCTTACAATGTCTTACTCAGTTGTCAAAACAAGTCTATGAGATACCATGATAATTACCACATTTTTTCATATGAGACTAAAGCTCAGAGGCTCCATGGATAGTGCACAGAGGAGAGAAGCAGTTTAAAAGCCCATATTCTTTGGCTCAGTTCCTATAGCTCAAGCGGCTAAGGCGCCAACCACATACACCAGAGCTGGTGGGTTCAAATCCAGCTGGGCATTGTGGTGGGCACCTATCGTCCCAGCTATTTGGGAGGCTAAGGCAAGAGAATTGCCTAAGCCCAGGAGTTGGAGGTTGCTGTGACCTGTGAGGCCATGGCACAGCTTGAGACTCTGTCTCAAATAAATAAAAAATAAAAGTCCATATTCTTAATTATAGAACTATTCTTCCATGTATGTATTACAGAGGAGGAAAAGAGGCTCAGAGAGTTTAAACAGTCTGTCCCAAGGCATACAGCTAATAAGTGGCAGAGCCAGGATTCAAATCTAGAACTGTCAAGGGCAAAGATTGTACTCCTGCTTCTGTGGCCTACAGAAGGGTCTTGGATACAGAGGCCAGAGGGGGCAGTAGCCATCTCACTGGTCTGAGTGCAACTGTCTTATAGGCAGGTCATGCTGGAACTTCAGTAATGGGAATGGTCAGAAAGGTGGTTGAGCAGGAGGGGACTGAACTGGGGGCACTGACTAGGGGTGGAGTCATCCAGCAGGGGGCATTCTACTGCCCAAGCCACAAGGGTAAGCTACTGTCCAAAGAAGGAGTGTGTGGGGGGGGGTTTCTAAGGCAACAGAAAGGGTTTAGTGTTTTGGAAGGACTTCAGGAAGGGGCAGGCCATTGTGGGTAAGCTCAGACGAGTTACAGGGGTGTGTGTATGAGGTGAGACTGGAGCTCGGGCAGGGCATCTTAAAGGCAGATTAAAGAATTGGGGGCTTTATCCTTAACATCATGGAAGCCAGTGACACTGTGGAGAGATCTGCTTTGTATGTTTCAAAGATTGCTCACTTGCTGCAGTTGTCCAGGTAAGAGGCCAGAGTGGTCTGGTGTGTGGCAGTGGCTGGGAAATGGAAAAAGGTAACGGTTTGAGGGACATTTCAGGGGCCAGAAGCAACAGGACCTAGGGAGAGAAGAAGGAGTTGAGATGAGGCCTGGAGTTTAGGTGAATGGAAGTGGTGTGGTGCGTGAGCAGGATGTCATGTTTCTGGGTGACCTTCCCTTTAGCAGAATCCCAGTCTATGGTTGGGAAGCATAGGCAGCTGAAAACCAGCACTCCTAGGATGGGAAAACCAAGTGGTCCGGGATAAAAACAAGGTTCCAGGCTTGGCACCTGTAGCACAGTGGTTACGGTGCCAGTCACATACAGCAAGGGTGGCGGATTCTATCCCAGCTCAGGCCAGCTAAACAACTGCAACAAACAAGTATCCCGGCTTTGTGGCAGAGTCCTAGCTACTTGGGAGGCTGAGGCAAGAGAATTGCTTAAGCCCAAGAGTTGGAGGTTGCTATGAGCTGCGACACCATGGCACTCTACCGAGGGCAGCACAGTGAGACTCTGTCTCCAAAAAACAAAAACAAAATGAAAAAACCCACAATGTTCCATGATCAGCAGGTAGGGAAACAGGCAAAATCTTATTTCCCCAGAATCAGGAAGGGAGAGGATGGACAGTTGCTCAGGGCTGCGTGGGCACCAGGGCTCATCCTAGCACCCTGGATAGAAGACCCAGAACAGCAAAACTCTTTTTTTTTTTTTTTTTTTTTTTGAGACGGAGCCTCAAGCTATCCCCCTGGGTAGAGTGCCATGGCATCACAGCTCATAGCAACCTCCAACTCCTGGGCTCAAGCGAGTCTCCTGCCTCCGCCTCCCAAGTAG
>CAUYQV010152209.1:0-13660 GCA_963574575.1 Galagoides demidoff
AGCAGAAGACATTAACAAATGGAAGAACATACCATGCTCTTGGCTGGGAAGAATTAACATTGTTAAAATGTCTATATTACTCAAAGCAATCTATAGATTCAATGCAATCCCTTTAAAATACCAACATCATACTTTGAAGAACTGGAAAAAATAGTTCTTTTTGTATGAAATCAGAGAAAAACCTGTATAGCCAAGACCATTTTTAGCAATAAAAACAAAGCCAGAGGCATCACCCTACCAGACTTCAGGCTACAAGGCCACAGTGATCAAAACAGCATGGTATTAGCACAAAAATAGAGACATAGACATTTGGAACCAAATAGAAAACCAAGAGATGAAATCAGTCTCTTACAGCCATCTGATCTTTGATAGACCAAACAAAAGCATACACTGAGGAAAAGAATCCCTATTCAATAAATGATGCTGGGAGAACTTTGTAACCATATGTAAAAGACTGAAACTGGATGGGCACCTTTCACCACTGGCAAACATTGAGATGGATAAAAGATTTTAAATCTAAGGTGTGAAATCTTTTATGGAGATGGATAAAAGATTTAAATCTAAGGTGTGAAATGACAAACATCCTAAAAGAAAGCATGGAAAAAACTCTTGAGGGGGTTGACCCAGGGAAAGATTTTATGAAGACTTCAGTGACAATTGCAACAACAACAAAAACAAGTAGGACTTAAACTGAAAAGCTTCCGCACATCTAAGAACACAATACAGCAAACAGGCAACCTTCAAATTGGAAAAGATATTTACATGTTATGAATCTGACAAAGGCTTAATAACTAGATCCATAGAGAACTCAAATTGATCAACAAAAAAGGAGCTAACAATCCCATCTGTCACTGGGCAAGAGACATGAACAGAACCTTCTCTGACAAAGACAGACAAATTGCTAACAAACATATGAAAAAAATGCTCATCATCCCTAAACATCAGAGAAATGTAAATGAAAACCACCCTGAGATATCATCTAACCCCAGTAAGATTAGCCCACATCACAAAGTCCCAAAGTTGCAGATGCACATCATACTTTAAAGAACTGGAAAAAATAGTTCTTCTTTTTGTATGAAACCAGAGAAAAACCTGTATAGCCAAGACTATTTTTAGTAATAAAAACAAAGCCAGAGGCATCACCCTACCAGACTTTAAGCTGCATTACAAGGCCACAGTGATCAAAACAGCATGGTATTAGCACAAAAATAGAGACATAGACATTTGGAACCAAATAGATGCTGGTGTGGATGCATAGGGAGTGGAATACTTTTACACTGTTGTTGTGACTGCAAACTCATACAGCCTCATAGGAAAGAAGTATGGAGAATCCTCAAAGAACTCAAATTAGACCTTCCATTTGACTGCACAATCTGACTACTAGGCATATACCCAGATGATAAAAATCATTTTATTATAAAGACATTTACACTGGATTATTCATGACAGCTCAATTTACCCTTGCCAAAATGTGGAAACAACCTAAATGCCTAAATCAACCCAGGAATGGATTAACAAACTGTGGTATATGGAATACTATTCAGCCATAAAAATGGAGACTTTGCATTTTTGTGTTAACCTGGATGGAGTTGAAACAGGTTCTTCTTATTAAAGTATCACAAGAATGGAAAAGCAAATATCCAATGTACTCAATACTAATATGAAGCAAGCAGATGATCTGATTCACGCCCTAACAAATTCAAAGATGGACTCTCCCTAACAAATTCAAATATTGTGACCTGGTTGTTTTACTTTCACATTAACCTGAAATAATCAAAAATAAATAAATAATTTCCAGGTACTGATTTATTATCTGTGTACCTGTGCTTTAAGCAGAGCTTTTATTCTTTTGTGTCCATCATTTCTTCCTGATTGAGTTTATTGACAGTGAAAGGAGATAATGCATATGAAAAAGAACCTTGTTAGAAATGAACAGTTATGCATGCTGGCTAACTTAATTTTAATTGAATTGTGCAAGAAATTAGACATGCTGGCAATGTGAGATGTCATTATGGCAAATTGTGAGATGTCAACCCTGGCTTTAAAATTTGATGAAAACAAAAGAAGAATATCAAAAGGCAGGTAAGATGGGTATCCGAAAACCAAAAGATGGAAAGGTCGCAGACATACAGTCTGAAATCCGAGTTAAATCCTCAAAAAGACGGATCCTGTAGGAATTGAGGAAACATGGTGTCCATGAGAATAAGGCAAATCTCCAGAGGGAAGTCTTTCCCAGGGAGGCAGTTCTGTAACACAGCTTTGGTCATTCATGGTTTCCAGATGGTCAAATCCCATCTTGTTGGCAGGAATTAGGCATCTGGGAGCAAGGGAGTCGGGGCAGTGGTTTCTAGGAAGAAGAATATAAATGTTGTCTAATGGACTAGTTCTTTTCTAGTTTGAAACATTTATGACAACCTTTCCCAAGTATATTTTCTTCATAAAGCCCTGACAGAAATCATTTCCATTACATTTCTCAAGTATAAAACTTAGTTAATTAGCTAAAATTAATCGATATGCTCCTTAAATTATCAAATCTAAATATTTGTGCTTTCATTTCATGAAGACACCAGAAGCCTGAGAACTGGTTTTAATCAGAAGCTCATTCGTTTAGCTCCACAGAGAGTGGCATGATTAGGCATTTTCTCCTTGCTTAAATTCTCTCGGCTGAAGTTTTCTGTTTATTCTCTTAATATAATTTTCCTTGTGTTGATGCATGCATTTAGAACGTGAGTTTCAATCTGGCAAAAATCTCCATATCAAAAAGAGATGGCTCTCCAGTTAAGGTTATTATATTCTACTTAGAAATTAGGATCAGCCGCACAGGATGTACTAAAAGTTCCTGAGTGATGACTGCAGTACTTCAAAGTACTGTCGTGCCTGCCAGGGTCACCAGAGTGCTGAGTGTACCAGGTCATTGTGTAGCAAAATGAAATGGATTTGAACTCATTGCCAATTGACTTTAGTATTGAGGCTGCATTCTAAAGAAGCGACAATTAACTGGGAATGAAAAAACTCACAGGCAACTTTAATATATATTCGAAAATGTTACGGCCTTATGTCTTTTCTTTTGAGATTCCTTTTTATTTAGAAATAACCACATGCTATTTAATTCTAGGAAGGCAATTATGTAAAGCAATAATACTGACAAAGGAGATAGGAATTTGAACTACTGTTAATTCGGTACTTTGCAGAACCTTCACATAATTCTATATTTTAATGTATCCTACAAAATTAGTTGCAGAAAAATAGGTTCTTTCTCCTAATTCTGTGTTCACCCTGATGTTTGAGAAAACATCTAAATCGACAATTCTCAAACTGTCGGGTAAACATTAATCACCCAGTGAGCTGGTTTAAAATGCTGATTCTCCTAGTCAGCCTGATGCAGGTAACCCACAGAATACACACTGACAATAAAATAAAAATAAATACCAGTGTAGACTTGAATTAAAAACAAAAATACTTGTGTTTCACTAAAAGTAACGTCAAAATTTCTATGCCTTTCATTGAATGGGATACGGTGTGAGAGGAGTAGCACTATGTTTAGACCCAAACTTAGGTTCCACCTAGTTTATCATCTGGCAGTTTAATGATTCAAGAGACTCTCGCTTCACCTTTAAAATAAAGCTGCCTCATTCTGTAAAATGAAAAGAAAAACCCATGTTGTGGGAGCAAATGAAATCACATCCACGAATCACTTTATGCCTGGCGCATAAAGTTACTCCGCCGATGCTTGATTTCTCTTTTTTCTTGATTTTGTTATATTTCTTTCATTATGTTATGTTAATTTGCTTCTACTTTTATCTACTGAGTTCTCAGGAAGAAAGCTAAAAGCTATTCTACATCTTTCCAAACGTTCTGTGACACTTACTGTGGCCCAGGGAAGTCAGGACATCTCTGCATACACTGTAATGGGGTGAGCTGGGTTGTCTCTGACCAACCCTGCACCTCATTGTGCCCTTCCGAGGCTGAGAACCACATTTCCTAAATTCCTACTCCACGAATGGCTCTGGATGGCTGCTAAAGAGAGGACCTGTGAGACTTTGTAGGCTGAATTGAAGAGGCAGCCATATTCCCAGGCTTCCTGAGACTATCTCTGTGGGATCCCTCTTTTTCTCTTTGTATCATGGTGCCCAGAAGTTGCAGCTTTTTGGACTCCTGTATGAGCTCCAGCTTCTTCGTCCACACCAATGCCTTAGGCTAAAGTCGTCAGTGACCGTTTCTCAATCCTCCAGCTGCAGCCTGCCAAGAACTTCACTTCCCTAGCTACTTCCATGACTGTAAACCTTGATCTCTCTATTCGTTTCTTTATTCCAGCGATACTCATGATGGTTCTGTTTTTCCAGCCAAATACCAGCTGATACAGTAAAGTACCCTGGCATTTACTCTTAGGTTATACATATGGCTAATATGTTTTCCAGAAAATACTTATTGGACACATTTCTGTTCTTAGAGTATCCCCAGGAAGATATATCTGCTTTCAAGCACACTGGTTGTAGTTCACCTTTAATATGTTGGTCTCCACTATTTTGTTCCCCCAAAATCGAGCATTGAATGTGTCAGGATAATGACTTCTGGGCTACACTGAAAGTGTAGTCTACGTCAAAACAAGCCTTATGATCTCTTCTGTCCTAAAATGTTAAATGGAAGTTTTCAAAGAAGAATCAGCCAGTTGCTAGGAATGTGATTCTAGCATTTCAATCATAATTTGCAATTTTATCTCATCAGTTACATATCTTGTTTGGCCATAGTTTAGGACTTTGTTTTCAAGACTGGCTCTAAAATAAGACCTGAAATAAACCAAAATTCACTTTCCAGATGGTACATCCAGTGTCTTCCAAAAACTCTCTAAAGTTAGGCTGACTAAGCCTCCTTCCTATCCACCAACTGGAGGGATTTGTTCTATCTTTTGTCAATGTTAGATTAACTGTCAGGTACGCATCTCATTTCAAATCATAAAAAAGCTATACTTTGTCAGAGATGAGTTATGATATGACTTATGATCAAATTAGGTAAGGGAATTTTACTTCGGAGTAAGAGCAGTCGTGGACACAAGATTGATGGTTCTCACTAGTGCTGTTCTGCTTTTGGTACCTGCTTATTTGCTTTGTTCTCCTTTTAGCCTACAAGAGACCTAATTTGTAGAATGCCTACTATGAGGCAGGACCCCTGCAAGATGATGTTCCCATGTTGATTATTCAATTCAGGCATCATCATCCTCATATTAAAGGTGGGCAAACTGAGGCTGGGAAAGGTTAATGAACTTGCCTAAGGTAATTAGCTAGAAAGTGACAGGGGGAGTATCCAATATTTGATCTATTTGATTCCAAAACGAGTACACTTCCCACTCTTCTAGGCTGCTTCACATGATAGATCTTATTATTTTCTAAGGAAAAAAATACTGCAGGAAGAAGCATTTCTTGTGGCCCAGCAAGCTGAATAAAGAATAAAATTTCGTGCTCAACTGTTGTCCTCTTTTATCTCTTCAGGAGACATTATTGAAAATGAAGTCCTCTGTGGCAGGACCCTTCCTTCCACCCACACCTTGAGCAGTGGAGTCACAATAATTATTTTTTCTGCCAATCTGCAGGAAGCTTCTGCACTTCGCGCCAGCAGGCACTCTGTATAAGTAAGGCGTGCAGTGACTCCCGATGCCTATGGGACATTCTTTCGTGTTCAGTCAGAACATACTCATCTCATAGAGTTCCTCTCATGTCTTGATGTTTGGTTCCTTTTTAAAAGTATAGATTGATTAAATAAAACATGATTAAAATCTCCCTGTAAATCTCCCTGTATGTTTCGCTATGATTCCAAGAATATCATACAGATGGATGTAACTCAGTATGTATGAATGTATACATCTGTAGTGAAGTTCCATGACCATCAGAAGTACAGGAAAAGAAGGGTGGTCAAGGTTGAGCACCACTGTGCTTATGAGTGGAGATTCAATATGAGAAGCAAAGCTTCAGAGCCCTGTGTCTGTGTTAATGCCTTGGTACCTCTTTGGACTTCACAGGGACATGATCCCAGCTTCACCTATGGAGAGTTTCCCACAATGCATGATCCACTAAGACAGCTTTGGGACTGTTTTGTTCTGCTAGACCTGGAAGGCCTCAGGATTGGTAAGCTGCTTTGGTTATGCTATGCCTCTGCCCTCTTGAATGGCAGAACCTCAAGGGATAAGACAGCAGATAAGACTTGGGCAAAGGGCCCTATAAGCCCAGAATTTGCTTGAAGTCAAAAGATCCCAACCACGTTCCACTGGATATTTTACTTAGATATTTATTGAGAATTATGGGGCTAAAAGATGTCTGGAAAGAGTATAATATATCAATTGTGAACATCTAACATCTTAATACATTGGAAAAACTTTAAGGAAACCTCCTTACCATTGTTTAAGATTGTTTCTCATATTTTTCTTGATAAATATTACTGCTGGGATACCACATTTGAAAAGCCCTGATCTGCATATTAGACTAGAAGGGTAAAAGGCTATCTCAAGATAAGTAGTACCTGCCATGATCAGAAGTCCCACATAGGAATCTGGGTCCAATGACCCTTTGTAACAAACACACACAAAACACACATGCACACACACAACACATATGCACATGCACGCACGCACATACACTCACACACACGAGATCCAGTTTGTACTCTTTGTCTCTCTGGAACCTAAGGTAGTGGCAGACAACTGGCAGTGGATTCACAATACTGACCATGGCCACAGACCTTTATTGTAAAGTAGCAAATTCTTGGCCAAGAATGATGGCTCATGTCTGTAATCCTAGCACTCTGGGAGCCCAAGATGGAAGGATTGCTTAAGGTAAGGAGTTTGAGACCATCCTGAGCAAGAATGAGACCCCGTCTCTACAAAACAGAAAAGTTAGGCTGGTATAGTGGCATGTGCCTGTAATCCCAGCTACCTGGGAGACTGAGGAGGGAGGATTGCTTTAGCCCAGGAGTTTGAGGTTGCAGTGAACTAAGGTGATGTCACTACATTCTAGTGAGAGTGACAAAGTGAAATTTTGCCTGTCTCAAAAAAAAAAAAAAAAGAAAGAAAGAAAGAAAACCAGAAAAGAAAAAGAAAATTATTTCCATTTGTATTGGGATTATAGAGGCTGTGTGTGTAAGTGCCAGAAAAATATAGCAAAAGTGGTACATCTATCTTTTAGCTTCTGATTCTGTTTTGAAGATAAATCAATTCTAACTGGATTGCACGTGTTTGATGCTTTCAAATCTGTTTATTTGCTGTCTTTTGTTACATTCAGTCACATCTTGGCAAAACACTGATTTGTTTTGTCTCGCTTTTTTATCTCCTGCAATATTAGTCTAGAAAAAAATTCTGAGGGGGCAGAGACTACAGTAATTTCTCCTGGAATAGTCACTCATCTCAAGCATGCAGCAATTGGGCAATCTTCCTTCATTGTATGAATTGTTCATCCTAGGTGTAACTGATTGATCCTTTCTGACAATTGGTGAGATAGCTTGCTCAGGCCGAGAATGTTCTATTAGGATAAGGATGAACAGATGATTAAAAATCATACACAGATATTAGATGCTTGGATATGCCCCTAATAAAGTGCATTTTTTAAAAAAAAATTGAAGGTGGCTATTAATTAAGCAATATGGATTTACATATAAATCTTCCTTATAAACACATAACTATAGTTATTTGCAAGTACAAAGTGATTTACTTTGTTTTATGGAAAGTAAATAATGTATCAAGGTTTTGATGCAAGTGGAGGCAAATCATATCCCTTATGTACTGAATACATAATAAAGTGCATTTTCTTGCATAAAGAGAAAAACAGGGAATATTCATGGCATTATACCTTTAAAACTGAGAGAAAAATACTAAACTCTGAAAGTTTTGCTAGAAAAGCACATATATAGTATGAGGGGCTGACATGATAAGGGCTGAGGACCCATGTCTGACTTTGTAACCAAAGTAAACTGCAATCTAATCAGATACAAGAAACAGATGATGTTAGAGTAATCACAATCAATTGTTATTTCTGCATCGAAGTAACATCAGTTCAGTTGTGTGCCATTTATCTATGAACACATTCTATATATCACCACATAGAGAAGATGAAGTTGTGAAAAGAAAACACGAAAACCATTCTCCAGAAAAGAATCTTGGTTGATGAACCCAAGAACTGTTCTGCTTGAGAAGTTATCAGTACAGTGGAGAGTTCATCATGTTGCCTCAACTCTCAGAGACTTTTTAAGATGACCTAAATCTATTTGTTCTGTTTTGAAACCATCTTCGTGTCAAATAAAATTTAAAAATTGAGCTCCTATATTTGCAAAACTGAGGATTCCTGTTCTTCAAATGTGGTGAATCCAGTCCAGGTATATATCTCTCTTAAACCATCTAAATGAATAGAAGTTTAAACTTTCTGATGGTGTTTTGCCAAATTATATTTTTCAACCTACCCCCCATTGTACATTTTACATTCTAGATAAGTAGATAGCAATAATTCTCATGCTAAAACAAGTTTCTTTTGATGGTTATTAGTCAATTTTCTTATTATTAGGTCTGATCATTCAACACATTTCCTTTACCGAGGCAACATTACCCTGTATTAGTAATATTCATCACCTTTACAATATTCCTCTTTACAGAAAATTCATTACATGTCAGATCTTTTAAACTAATTTATTTCCAATATTTAACCTCTCTTATGTTTTGCAATTTCTACAAGCAATTACACATTGTTACTCCAAATAATTAATTATACATATACAACAACAGAGAGATATTTTGCTAATTCTTGTACTTGTAAAGTAAAATAAACAAGAATTTTTGATTACTTAGAAGTAATGAGAGAGAAGAAATAAAATGAGCCCAGGTATATGATCAAAAGTACAAAGTTGGGCTAGATGATCCCTACAGTTTTCCCATTCAGCTTAAAAGCACCACTCTAACAAGGAAGCCATAAGTACAGAAAACGGGAGAGATGTATAGAAGAGAGAACTACAGAGATGGAAAGAAATGCCAGTATCACTGTCATTGTCCAAAGCTTTTCAAATAAGACAGCAGCAGCAGAAGAAGAAAAAGAAGAAGAAGAAGAAGAATCATCAATGTGCCATTGAAAAAGGCCACATGGAAAGGAATGCAAGTAGCCCCTAGGAGCTGAAAACAGACTGGTTAACATCCAGTTTTAAAAAATGGGACCACAGTCCTACTGCTACAAGGAACTGAATTCTGAAAATAACCTGAATGATCTTAGCAGCAGGTTTTCCCATTTCCCCCCATAGCCTCCCTATGAGAATTCAGTCTGGCTGACATACTGATGTCAGCTTTGTAAGACTCTATGCAAAGAACACAATTATTCCATGATCGACTTCTGATCTACAGAACCGTAAGCTAACAAATGTGTATTTTGTTAAGCTGTTAAATATGTGGTAATTTGTTATGCAATGGTAAAGCATTGCATTATGAGACACAAATATCTTTACTAACTGTACCCTTCATGAGTGGTCTATCTAAAAGCACATTTTTCCAGACCTTTTCATCATTAATTTTCCAAGGTAATTTTTTCCAAGACCCAGACAGGTCAATATTTAGTCATTGCTCATGAGGCAGAGTAGATCCATACGACCAGGAAGGGTTTTACAAAAAATAAAGGACAGTATGAACCACATAAAATTCAATCCATTGGTAGCATATCCCTTTTCCACTGTCCTTCTGGGTTATGCCTGAGAGGAGCTATAGTAAAGCAACCATCCATTTCCACCTGCTGTCAACATACAAAAAAGATACACCCAGAATAGGCATTGTTTTATGCCTCATTTTCTAACTGATTATGCGTATGAAGAACTTCTCGGCTCGGCGCTTGTGGCTCAATCGGCTAAGGCGCCAGCCACGTATACCTAAGGTGGCAGGTTCGAATCCCCAGCCTGGGCCCGCCAAACAACAATGATGGCTGCAACCAAAAAATGGTCGGGCGTTGTGGCGGGCGCTTGTGGTCCCAGCTACTTGGGAGGTGGAGGCAGGAGACTCGCTTGAGCCCAGGAGTTGGAGGTTGCTATGAGCTGTGATGCCATGGCAGTCTACCCAGGGGGATAGCTTGAGGCTCTGTCTCCAAAAAAAAAAGAACTTCTCATGAGGCCATATATGATATATGTAGGTAGAGAGAAAGACAATGAAATAGTAGGATCTGATTCAACTGCACATGAAAATGTCCCGTCTCAGCTAACATAGGCCTAATCTTTTAAAATCATTTGCAGTTAATGGTGGAAAGCTGATGCCCACACCAAACTTTATTATTAAATAGAGCAGACAAAAAGTTTCATTAAGTGTAAATTGATTGTGCAGAAAATTACTACCGTATGGTCAGGTATTAAGTCTCTATCAAGATCTGGTAGCACACCAGGAGCAGCTTCTCAAATGTAGACAAGATGTCAGGAAAAGAGAACATAGTTTTTATTTAAAACTCCAGAGGGGCTCACAGGAGTAGAGTGCTGGCCCCCATATACCGGAGGTGGTAGGCTCAAACCCAGCTCCAAACAAAATAAACAAAAACAAACCCCAAAACAGGAGTATATACTTTAATTCCATTATTTAGGTTTTCTCAGACTTCATGGAACCTCTCTATCTAGTACAGACATAATGCAATTGTATCTGCAGGTTCATGAGGCTGAAGTGTCATAGAATCTCATGCTATAATCCAGACATACTGTAGGCCCTTTTCTTACTCTAGGAGTCACTGGAAACCTCACAAAGTCCAAGCAGAAAACAATAGGACATGTGTTGTCTCTAAAATTCAAGACCTTAACTCCTCCCAGCTAAGTGGAATAAAGTCATCTGCACATTGTGTGTTCAACTGCTACCCCTCTAGGTTCCTCTACCCCTATGGGTCGTGACCCCCAGGAACTGTATTAAAGGGCCGCAGCATTAGGAAGGTTGAGAACCACTGCTCTACCCCATATCCTCCCACCATGGTAGGCATTCTTCTATTCCTTGGTGAGGCTGTGCTCCTGGGTCATATACAGGACCCTTTCCTGTTCTTCTACAGTATAGATTTCACAGTTATTTACTTTGATTTTACAGACCCTGCCTGGCAGGGGGTTGAGAAATTCCAGGAGCTCTTCTTGGATGAGCTTGGTGCTGCTGAGTTTGTATTCTTTATTAATAGCACTTTGACGTAACTACTGCAAGCCCTGTTCAGCCTGTGATGCCTATGACTTCCCTAACCTTTTGGGTCTATAAGTGAATTCTTCTGGATAATTTATTTGTTCAATTATTCAATTTATTGATGTAGATAGGGGCTGAACTTGGAGAAAAACTCATGGTTCCTGACTCTTTTATTAAGTACCTACCACTTGTGAGATACTTGTGCTAGACACCAGAAATACAAGTATTAAATGGAAAGGCTATGCTTTGAGATGCAGAGTCTAGTGTATATTTCTAAACTTTTTTTAACCACAACCAACAATCAGAAATATATTTTTTACCACAATCCAGTGTGCACACACATACAAACATACATAGCTGAAACACAAAATTCACAAAACAATTTTCACCCTAACTACTTGACATACAATTTGATATTTTCTATTTGGCTCTATTCAACTCTATTCTATTATATGCCATTAACAAGTGCAGATCTTGGCTCGGCGCCTGTGGCTCAAGCGGCTAAGGTGCCAGCCACGTACACCTAAGGTGGCGGGTTCAAATCCCCAGCCTGGGCCCGCCAAACAACAATGATGGCTGCAACCAAAAAATGGCCGGGTGTTGTGGCAGGCACCTGTAGTCCCAGCTACTTGGGAGACGGAGGCAGGAGACTCGCTTGAGCCCAGGAGTTGGAGTCCCAGCTACTTGGGAGGTGGAGGCAGGAGACTCGCTTGAGCCCAGGAGTTGGAGGTTGCTATGAGCTGTGATGCCATGGCACTCTACCCAGGGGGATAGCTTGAGGCTCCATCTCAAAAAAAAAAAAAAGTGCAGATCTTGGCCCACTGAAATAATTGCATGGTCTACTTTGCACGGGAAAAGGACAACTGCAGTTTGACAAACATGGGTCTATCAATCTTTTGTGTGTTCTATATAGTGTATATATTTGTCATTTTCAGAACATAATTTGTGTAAATGTGGGACTAGGGAGCCTGAAAATAGTCTCCCTCTAAGCTGGTGCTTCTCAAACTTTACCATGCACAGGACTCACCTTGGGATTGTGTTAAAATGAAGATTCTAACTCAGTAGATCTGAATTAGGGCTTGAGATTCTGAATTTCAAGTTAGCTCTCAGGTAATGTTGATGCAGCTGGCCTATAGACCACAATTATGTTCACTACTAAGGGTTTAAAACTCAAATGTATTAATGGATATACTGAAATGCTAAGGTGGGGCCTGAGTTTACTGAAAATGAACACAACCTAGGAAAGACAGTCTGCAGACAAGATGTAATCTATGAGAACAGCATAGCCTCTATCATACAGATATTTTTTTCTGGTATAGCCTGCTCTGAAATATCTAAACATTGTGAGGAAAACATTTGTGCATGCAAAAATACACAAAGCAATTACAAATAAATAATTCTTTTGCAAAAAAAAATGCCTGAAAGGTATTAATAAGAGGCTCAAGCAGCACTAGGGTGGTACCCATGTGTCACTGGTAATAGTAACTCTAAACTGGGAAAAGGGTTTTATCTACTTTCAGGAATGGGGTCAAGAGTTAGTCAAAATTGGCTCACCAGTGACTCCAGAGAGATTGTACTCAGGAGAAATGGCACAGCACCCAGAGGACATGGCGGTACCCAGGAGGGAGTGATACTGCCCTCCCAGCTGCCCGGACTTGTTCCTGGCCATGAGTGAGATTTCCATCAGCCCTCCTCCCCCAAGTGTCTGATTCCATCCATGTTCCTGCTACTACATGAGAAGGGTGTAGGAGCCATTCTTCCCTTGAGTGCTGGGGGAGGCCAGCTCACAATACAGTTCACATACTTACCACCTCATTTGATAAATGGGCAGTCCTGTGAGGCAACTATTATCCCCATTTCACAGATAACAAGACTAACCCTAAAGATCTATTATAATTACCAAATTAATTCCTCTAGCTATGAGTCCCAGAAATAATATAGGTTTTACCTAACATCTTAATATTTGATAGCAGGAATTTTAAGTGTTTTCATTGCCCTCAAAATCTCACTGAACAGTTCAATTGCTTATGATGGTATTGTTTTGTAGTTTTCTTTATTTTTATTATGACAAATGTAAACCATGCACTTTAGGAAGAAGTAGAGAATAATGAGTAGAGAAAAGAAAAAGAATTACACACAGGTGGAGTCATAAGATGATAGTGAACCCACAAGAAGGGGCAGCAGTGCCCACTGACTTGGTTACAATCAGGAAAAACATGGGGAGGAACAAAGCAGCAGAGGCCTGCCATGGAGGTACCTACTCATCAGGTTATTGGACTCATTTGTCAGTACAAGCTAGACTTATACTTGGCCACTATAAAGCAGGGGTCCTCAAACTTTTTAAACAGGGGTCCAGCAGTTCACTGTCCCTCAGACCATTGGAGGGCCGGACTGCGGGCCTGGGAACAAGTCGGCTGCTAAGCAGGACAGGCAGCGGCAGCAAAAACACCTGGCCAGCCAGATAAATGTCCTAGGCGGGCTGCATGTGGCCCACGGGCCGTAGTTTGAGGACACCTG
>CAUYQV010152210.1:0-24635 GCA_963574575.1 Galagoides demidoff
GCTGAGCTCATGCCTCTCAACACCACAGGTGTAGAGACTACCAATTCACCAATGCTCTCATCTCGCGAGCTCTCTCATGCTTGTTAGAACTAAATCTCTCTCCATGCCCTTTTCACCAAGGTGTTCCATTACAGGTATTTCTTATAACTCCCACTCCTCCTAGCCATGAGCTATATGGGCTGCTACAACTGTGCCCATCTCCAGGTAGAGTCATCTCATCCTGTTCCTGAACTTGCACATCTATTACAGACACCGCCCAACAATGTCACTGTGAGCTCCTTCTTCCTTTCTTCTTTTTCTTCTTCTCCTTCTCCTCCTTCTTCTTCTTCCTTTTTTCTATTTTGAAAGACAGTCTTACTCTGTTGCCTAAGAGTGAAGAGTGCCATGGCATCATAGCTCACAACAACTTCAAACTCCTAGGCTCAAGCAATCCTCTTGTCTCAGCCTCCCCAGCAGGTGGGACTACAGGCACCATGCCCAACCAATTTTTCTATTTCTAGTAGAGACGGGGTCTCATTCTTGCTCAGACTGGTCTCAAATCTAAGCTCAAGCAATCCATCCACCTTGGCTTCCCAGAGTGCTAGGATTACAGGCATGAGCCACTGCCCCCAGCCCTCCCTGCAGTTTCTTCAGCTGTGTTCAACATTGGCAATAACTGAGGGTGCTTCAGTAGTCTAAGCTGTAGAAATTTGTGACAGCAGCAGTGTAGGTTGTTAAGGTCCTCAGGGGCAGGAGCTTTTGTGGTCCTCCTAGCCTCATTTTCCCCACAATGAGGAGACTTAGCTGAGGGAAACCCTTGGCTTCAGGTCTGACATGACTTACAGGCAGCTATAGTATTGCTGGGGTCCAGACGCATGTGATCAGAGCATTTGTAGGGGTTGGGTTCCTAGGCTCAGGGTATTGCAAACCTACTATGGTACCTGGGTCTTGAAGTGCAGTTTTGCGCACTGTGGCAGGGTTAGATATAGGTTATCCATAAAGCCAGTCTGGTGACACTGAGGCACCTCTCTGCCAGCTCAGAACCAGTGGACCAGGTAGTAGCTGTGATTGTACTCCTGGGGTCAAGCCAAGGTATAGCACTGGCCTGACTCAGTGGAAGAAGCCATGCTGTGGAAATTTGGGCCTAGAGAGTAAGGAACAGCTGAAATTTGGGAACCTGAGCCAATAGAGTCAAGCCCCAGGAGATAAGGCACCATGCCATGGTGACTCTAGACACCAGGATGGTGGGATTTGGCTGTATCCCAGACTCTGTGAGGCTCAGTGCAGTGGTAGTAAGTACCCCAGAATGGCAGGTTACAACTGTTGTTTGGGGCCTGGGAGGTAAGAAGCAGCACAGCAATGACCACTCCCTGGGAATCGGGGAACAGAGCCTGACATTTAACATTTTTGCATTACTCATTATGTGACCTTTAAATTGTTTAATTTCTCTGGGTCTCCATTTGTCATTCCTCAAATAGGACTCACCTGTAGTTCTCCAAGGGCCTTGTGAGGATTATTTGGTAAACTTTTACATGCTTCACAAATAGAGGCATATGAAGTCTGAGTCTTCTGCATATTAACTGTTAGACAGTGAATAAATCATTCAACCTTTCTGAACCCCAGTTTTGAAATCTGTTAAGTAAATATAACATATACCTCATAAAATTGTTGAATGAAAATGTAAATGAAACCACATAAAGCACCTGGTACAATGCCTAGCTTAGAGATGCTCAATAAATAGTGGCTATTATGTTTCAAATTTAATTGCCAAGTTTCAAGTTAAATTTAAAACATTGACTGAAAGGTTCATCAATATCTTTCTACTGCTGTGTACATGAGTGAAGAACTTTTTGAGGGAAATACCAAAGTAGGAAGAGGTAAAGAACAAGCTTTCAACAGTCGGCTTCCATTTTTTTCTTTTGTAATTGAGATTTTATTGGTTGTCTGGAAGTTCAGTACAGACATTGCAATTTGCACACAATTCTTAACTATGTACCCCAAATCTAAAAAAGGTATTTTTTGTAGTTCTTTTTATGAGCAGGTGCATGTAGCTGCCTTTGGGGGGTAGGGGTTGTTGTTAGTTTTGTTTTTCTTGTTACAGAGTCTTATTCTGTCCCCCTCAGTAGAATATCGTGGCATCATCATAGCTCACTGCACCTCAGACTCCTGGGCTCCAGCAATCCTCCTGCCTTAGCTTCTCAAGTACTTGGGGCACTACTTGAGAGGCTACATCATGCACCATGACACCCAGCTGGGATGTGGGGGGGGAGGGGAGGGTCTGGCTCTTGCTCAGGAAAATCTCTAACTCCTGAGCTCAACCATCCTCCTGCCTCAGCCTTCCAGACAGCTAGGATTAAAGGCTTGACCCACTGCACCAGGCTATAATTCTCTTTTAAGCAGTTATTCAGGTGACTTGGCAGCTTAAAACCTGGAGGCAAATTTTCCTTAAGAGGATATGAAATACCAATATTTTCAAATATCGATAAGGGGTTACATAAGTGCCGCCAATCACAATTTATTATAATACATACTACATACTCAAATTTTCAATCTTTCTCAGCACATGAACAAAATTATTAGGAAAACAGGGTGACTAAAGGTATTACAGAGTACATGCAATTCTGATAGGGAGAGCCATGATCAAGGGGGTGGTTTTCTTTAGGAAACAATTTCTACTAAAAAAATAATAAGGGACTAGAAGTAACTTAAAATGTTTAGAACATTAAATGCAGGACAGGATCTCTATATTGCCCATTTAGTATGTTGTGTAATATAGGATATAAAAACTAACACCATTTATGGAATGTTAAGCTGACACCCAAGACAGCTAAAGTCTCCCATAGTCAACATGCCAAAGTATTTTCTGGTTGTAACAAAAAGTAAACAACCAGCAAAAGATTTCACCTCTTAAAATTTTTTTTTACACTTAAAAAATAAGTTGAGGTGGCATTCTCTCCTTAAAAATGTTTCTAAGGCCCCGCATGGTGGCTCACACCTGTAATCCTAGCACTCTGGGAGGCCAAAGAGGGTGGATTGCCTGAGGTCATGGGTTTGAGACCAGCCTGAGCCAGAGCGAGACCCTGTCTCAAAAAATTGCCGGGTGTTGTGGTGGGTACCTATAGTCCCAACTACTCAGGAGGCTGAGGCAAAAGAATCAGTTGAGCCCAAGAGTTTGAGGTTGCTGTGAGCTATGACATTACAGCACTCTATCAAAGGTGACAAAGTGAGACTCTGTCTCAAAAAAATGCCCACAAATGTTTCTAGAAATACTAAAAGCCTTGCATTTACAAAGTAGTTGATGAAAATATTCCTCTGGATTGTACGAAAAGGGAGACACGATGTTTGATGTTAATCAGACTTGGCTTCTTTCTCTCCATAGCGGCTAGATTCTTCTCAGTTTTAGTTTCTTCTTTTTCGTCAGGTAAATCTTCTTTAGTTTCTTGGTTAGCCGCTTCAGCCTGTTTTCCCTTTGCTCCCCTTTTTTTCCTTTGGTTGCTCTTTTTTGTCTGAAGATTTACCCTTTCCTGCTTTTCTGGCTTCATTTCCACTTTCGCAGGAGCAGGTTTAGCGGACAACAGCGCCGATCTCCGGTCTCCTCTGGGGCTCTTCCTTCACCGCGGTTTCCGCCCTTGGCGGCCTGGAGGGCGCCTGCCGGGTACGGCAGCGGAAAGCCCTCGTGAAGCTACGCCGCCTGGTCACTGCCGCTCCTGCTGCCACACAGCTCGGCTTCTGCTTCTTGAAATACCACATCAGATTAAGAAGGGATGGGGCGACTCCTGTGGCTCAGTGAGTGGGGCGCCGGCCCCATACACCGAGGGGGGCGGATTCCCGGCCGCCGCCAAACTGCAACAAAAAAATAACCGGGCTTTGTCGCGGGCACCTGTAGTCCCAGGTACTCCGGAGGCTGAGGCAAGAGAATCGCCTTAAGCCCAGGAGTTGGAGGTTGCTGTGAGCTGTGACGCCACAGCACTCTACCGAGGGTGATAAAGTGAGACTCTGTCTCTAAAAATAAAAGAATAAAAAAACTAAAAAAAGGGATGTGGCGGGTTGGGGGATAGAAAAGAAATGTGACATTAGCATTTTATATCACTAGATGGCAGTGAAGGATCATTGCTAGCATCATGTTGCCCTTGCCCAGCTCGCTGGGAGTGTGTCAATGAAGTCGTTGGGAAAAGTTCCGGCTCTAGAGAACTCAAGTAGGAATGTTTTTGTATGGAGGGGAGATGGAGGGAGAAGGAGAGAGAGAGAATCTAAGTCAGAAGAAGGCTTGTGAGATTTGGCAAGAGGTCTCTACCTACTGTTCCTATTGTTCACCTACCACCTCAATTTAAAGCAGACTGGTCTCAACTCCTACCTGGAGCAATCCTCCGGCCTCAGACTCCCAAACGGCTAGTATTACAGATGTAAGCCACCAAGCTGTGCTACTCGCGGCACTTTGAAGTGAAAACCACAAAGCTCACACATATCCCAGGAATGAATCGTCAACTTTCCAAATACCTTTCTTTGTAAAGTTTTTCTCTAATATATTTAACTCTTAATAACCCAACCACCTGGGAGGGTTTGTCAAGAGCCTCCAGGACCCTTGGCTCAGTGAGGGAGGGTTCTTGGTGACACAGAGACTGAGCCATGTGACATTATCTTTTATTTTCATTATCTGAAAAGATCTTCTTCTTTTCAGATGTTCATTTTCCATGCACCTTCACTAGAATGCAAATACTATGAGGGTCGGCCTGTCTCATTTCTGCAAATCTGAAGTGCACAAGTGGCTGGGGCTGGCCCTGCAGTGTTAGGCCTTCGCACAAGAGGGCGCCCACAGGTCTCCTTTCAGTTTTTGTCTAGGAAATCTCCCTAGGGTTAAAAAAAAAAAAAAAGCCTGACTCAAATTTCACACTTTACGTAACTGGGTATACATGCTATCATGTTTTGTGGGGTTTTTTAATGCTTGCCTTGAGAGTTATAAAACATTTTTTTCTGTGGGACTTCAGCCATTGCCCTGAGATGGGAAAAGGAGACTCTCGGGGCACCTGACTCCCTCTTATCCCTCTTCCCCATCGTACTACGCTTAGGCTGACTTTGGCTCAAAGGAACCTGTACATAAGTCCCCACTGACCACATCCCGTGATCTCCAGATACATGGACATAAATTAACATTTCCTTGGGCATGACAGTGCCTTTGGCAATGACCCCAAATTTCTCAATGAACTGGGTAATGCTAAGAAGGTTTCAATTCGGTTTGATAAAGAGTGCTAAGGGCTGAACAGATGTAATAATTAAGGGGCAGACAGTGCTGGTTGGTTATTAATCTTTGCTGTAATTGAAGGTAGCTGTGGAATAGTGGAAAGAGCACTGGGCCATGTCAGAAGACATGGGTGTGAAGAAGTGGGTGTGAGTCCTGTTTTTAGTCCTGGCTTTGTCCCTTTCCAGTTGAATAACTACAAGCCTGTAAGCCTGTCTCTTCCATTTGTGTGGATGTCTGTGCTTCAGTAGACGTGAAAGATGTTTTGTAAACAGTTGTGCAGCTGGTGGTAGTAAATTAGGGAATAATTATAACCATTGCTAGTACAGTCATATTTGAGATCCCTGCAAAACTTGGACAGAAGGGTCCTGTGAAATGTGGACTTGAGAAGGGCCCTGAAGAGGTCTGAATGTGTCACCTCAAGAAGGAGGAGGGCCAGAAGTTGTGAGGGAGCTGAGAAAGGAAGCCACCGGATCCCAGAGCAAGCAGTGTCATAAAAAGGGATGGTATAGGGAGAGGGATGATTCTAGAAGAATATTTTTGATAGCTAGTTCCTGATGCTGAGACAGCACAGGTCTGAGCAGTTTGCCTAGGAGTGGACTGGGCAGTTTCTAATGTTTTTCCAAATAGAAAGTATGTTGGCTTTCATATGGGAAGCTAGGGATGCTTATTCATCATTATCAGGCACTTTGATTATTTTTAAAATCTGACTGGTCATTTTATAATCTCTTGTGCAGTTTTTCTTCTTTCCTTTATTTCTTTAAACCAATTAGACAAATAGTTTTACAGTCTGTATTTATTCCAACATCTGGAGTCTTTGTGGACCTGGTTCTGTGGTTTGCTATTTCTGCAGTCCCTAACTCATGGCAGGGACTGTTTTCTTACATGCATGGTGATTTTGACTGTGAGCTCCTAGTTTGGGGAATCTTAGCATTCTGTATGGCCTGGCTTGAAAATGCATTCCTGCAGGGAGGACTTGTGATTGCTTCTATTAGGCACCAGGATATACTGACAACAAACCAGGTCTAGGTTATTTTCTTTTTCAGATTCTACTTTAACTGATCATCTTGGGAATTTTAAGACTTTGTGCAATGTAATGTCATTTTAGACACCGTAATCATGCACTGGTCAGCCAAGTACCTCTGAAAACTCAGAAGACTATTTCTTTTCCCCAACTACCCTAAGTCAGGAGTGACACAGATACTTTTCCTTGCCACTTAGTTATACTGTGCAGGTTTTCTGTTTTGTGTTTCATTGCTCACCCTCTTCCTTGGGGTGTATCTCTTCCTGAATAGTGGCTTTATGGTGGGCTCTACAATTTGACTCTCAACACTGCATGGGTTACAGGATCAATGCAGAGTGTAGAACTTTGCAAGTAAATTCTGTTTGTAGTAGTCCTAGACCACTGGACTATAAAGAATCCCCCAAAGTATGTGACATTTTCTTCCTATGTATTCTCTTAGGTCTGGCTTCAGTTCTGGCCTTATGTTCCTCTTCTTTGAGATCTCTTCCATTGATTGTAAAGCATGTTTTCAAAACTTTTTGTAATGTTATTGTATATATCATTGACAGAGAGTTTCAGGGCAGCCTCAGCATCACCTGGGAGCTCATAAGAAATGCAGATTTGGGGGCTCCACCCAGATCCTCTGAATCAAAGTCTGCATCTTTACAGGACCCCTGAGTGACTTGTCCAGACTGGGCAGCATGAGCTTCCCTTTACCACATGATCTGGACAGAAATAGGACAGGTACTTTGCATGGGTGTTCCAGGTTGGGGGTATGATGAAGCTGTTTCTTTCCCTTCCTCCTGCCTCTCTCTAGGTCCAGTGGCTCAAGGAGAAGAGAAATGATAGGATTAGCCATGGCAACTCAGTCAGCTGCTGCCCTTTCAGTACCACAGAGACCCTGAGCCAACAGACTCAGCTCTGGATGGTTCCAAAGCAGGAGTGACCACCAGGAAGTTACTCAGAGGTCTCAGCACTGTCCTCAACTGGTACTTACAGGGTCAGGGAGTCCACATGCCCTCATGCCTACCAAATCCTCTTCCCTCCCTCTTTTGTCTCAGTCTGTATAACTGATTTCATGCTCTGAAGAGAAGCTGTGGCCAGCCTTGAATACCAGTCCCCACCCCTCCAACCCTCAAGGAGAGCTAGACCTCGAGTGCCTTCTCTCTGGACACCATCTATCGGCCATTCACGGCCTCTAAGGAACCTCCTAAGAACCAAAGACTTGACTACACTTGTTTTTGGCTGGGTGTGTGCCTGTCTGGTTGGTATAGTTCCCATTATTAGTAGAAGACTCCCATGGTATCCACAGCACAGTGAAGCTGAGACGACTTGGTCTCTCTGTCTGCAAGGGTCTATTTCTCTAGGGAGTAAGTGAATAAAGTATACAGTACAGAATCCACTGTTAGGAACCATAGAATTAAATAAGGTTACTTTAAATTCCACTTAATAAAATGCCTCATTGTCCTGCTTGAGCTTGACCTTGTATTAACTTCATCATGTGCTCAACATCCCTGACTTTTCCAGTGCAGTGGCCACCCACAGAGTTGGTGCTAATGCCAGGTCAGACCCTGGGCTTGTTACTTTATGTATATCTCTTTGTTCCATCTCCACAACCTCCCTGCACAAAGATAAGACAAGTGTGGCTCAGGAAGCTTCTGTCTGTCAGTTGTCCAAAGTCACGGGGTTAATAAGTGACAGCATTTGGACTAGATCCCAAGTTTTTATGACACCAAAGCTTATTCTCTTTCCTCTCTTCTGTTTTGCTGCAAAGCACCTAGCACAAAGTAAGCACTCAACAAATGTTTTAAAAATGAACAAATCTTGGGCAGCGCCTGTGGCTCAAAGGAGTAGGGCGCTGGCCGCATATGCTGGAGGTGGTGGGTTCAAACCCAGCCCCAGCCAAAAACTGCCAAAAAAGAACAAATCTTGCCATATAAACATGACTGTTTATTGAATGCCTACTATGTACAGGTTCAAAAAGATGTTTTTTTTCTAAAGATAAGTACACAAACAATCAGAGAGATTAAGAAAATTTCTCAAGGTCACACAGATAATGAATTATTAAGCTGGAATTTGAATTCAAACCTTTGTGATGTCTAAAGCTGTGCATTTTCAGCTATACCAACCTGTCCCTCAGGATTGACACATTACCAAGGGTGCTTGAGTAAGCATATGTGACTACAACCCTGTAAGCCTATCTCTTCCATTGTGAGGATGTCTGTGCTCCAACAGATGTGAAAAGAGTTTTGCAAACAGGTGTGCAGTATTGAAAAGGGTTGTCTCAGGGTTGACATGAGAACTTGGGCTGTGGGTGAGAATTACACAGAGATAGATGGTGGCTAGAGATCTGGAGCAACTTTTAGCAAGTGTTTGAAAATGTGAGGGAGTGATTCCCCCATCACTGGGGCAGATAGATGACCATCTCTTCAGAAATCCAAGAGAAATTCTTGTCTGGAACAGCTGGCAAAGAGTGACTTCTGGGCTACCTTTGGCTATCTTAGGCTATCATCTTAGGCACTGTCATTTTCTTGGTCAGCCCTGGGCGTGTCTGAAGAGAACAACTCAGTCATCTTCTCAGAGCAGGTCCGTTCAGAAGAATACATTCTGGTTATTCCGGGTTTTGGTGAGTATGTGGGAAAGTTTTGGTTGATGAGGAAATCATCGGGGCATGGGTAACAACTCTTGGGTCAGCTCTTCCCTCCTTTGCCACCTCACCCAGTGGCCTTTCATGGGGCCCAGTTTTTTCCCCACATGCAGAAGTCGAGAATGTGACACATCAGTCGCCAACATTGGGTCTCAGCCAGGAAAAATTGAAAGCTGAAACAAATGGAATCCGTTTTGATTTATAATTGAATTTCAAATGATGGGTCCCTTCAAATGAATTCTTCTAACCAAACAATCTGAGTTCAGAGCTGCAAATTCTCTGTGTTTTGAAGACAAGTAATGTAATTTGTCCCCATTCTGCCAAGTGTGTTGAGTCTGTTTCCCTAAAGTCCACTGGCTTGGGACTTCCAGCCACTTCCTCTTCCATACTGAAAATCTTCTAAACTACACGTGGTTAACTGTAATGATTACATAATTACATTTTCACAGAAGGCTGCAATTGACAAAGCATTTCCCCATCACTCCCAGTGAGCCTCCAAAGACTCCACATGAAGAGTAAAGTCAGGAATGTCATCCCACTGTCCAGATAAGGAACATGAGCCTTGGAAAGATGGAGAGGCTGAGGAACTTGAGCCAAAGGCACATGGCTTCTAAAAAGCAGATCCAGGATCCCAATCCAGATCTCTTATTTTAAATTCATCTGTAGGTACTGACTGTCCTTCTCAGGGACAAACATTTAACTGTTTTCATCAGTGTATCCCTTCAGAATGATTAAACCTTATTTAGGAAAAGAGTTTAATTTTTGAAAGGAAGAGCAGAGAGAGGGAAGGAGGGAGGGGGTGAGGTCTCAGTGTGTGACACATCTTGAACCTTCAATGAATCCTAAACAATAAAATAATAAAAAGATACATAAAAAGACCACCCTTTTAAAACTGGTTAATGCACTCTAGAATAATGAATTCCAATCAACAATCTTTAGCTTGCTATTATCAAACACTCTACACATATTAATAATGTCTTTTCTCAACATTCACAATCCAGCTGTAATGATTTCCTCTGGTATTTCTTTCATTAGACTCCACAGATCTGCAACCTTTCAAAATCATTCCTTTCCCAAACGGAGCCCAAGTGTTTGATGGCTAGTCAAGTGGTATATGGAAGGGCGGGGCCGTGCCTACATTTGAACAAGATGTTATGGTGACCTTAGCCATTGTAAGTTGGATGCTGTTGTTTTTGCAGAGGATGCTGTGCTTGATGAGATGTGAGGAAACTGGGCAGAATTGTTTCTGTGTAGAAGCTGCAACCATAAGCAGTGACCTGGAGAAAAGTCATTTACTGTGGGCTCCCAGGCTGTCATACTTAGGAGCTTAAAGGGACATTGAAAGTAACATTTTTAAAGAAAGGGAAAGAAAGTGGGTGTGTGTATGTGTGTGTGTGTGTTTGCGGGAAGGAGGAAAGGGTTGCTAAGATCTAGTAAAGCTAAAAAACTACATGAATCAACATTCTGTTCCACTCCCATGTCCAAACTCCACAGAGAACCTCTACCTTCTTAATTAGCATGAATTGAATGAAATAATGAAAGTGAAATTGGCACATTTACTCATTTTGCATAATTTTGTGTTTTAATAAAGAGTATGTAGTCTTTTTAAACATTCAAATCATAGGTGAAAAGGCAGTTTACTGACGTTCATTGGCTTACTGATTTAAAAGCAACTACTACTGTTTTCAAAACACTAAAAATAAGACAGTAAAAAGAGATAAAAAGACAATAAATCTTTCAAATGCTTGATTCTTAATTCCTAATGATTCCATAATCATAAACTATTTGAATAACAAGTGTGACTTAGGAATACGTCATGCCTTTCCTCTCACTTTCCTCAGATGGGGGTCCCATTTATTCCCCCTGTCCTACGAGGTATATCTTCTTGTTGTCACGTGAATGTTTCTGAGACAGGACATTTCTGTAGCTAAACCTGGAAATAAGAATAAGTATCTTCCCACATCCCAAATGAAGGAGACACACAGGGGCTAATTGTGCTTGGAGGAACCTAGACACTATACCTTAGTAAGCCACAGGGACATGAACTGGAGGTGCACCTGCAGGGCTGGGTCAGGAGAGGCTAAAGGGTTCCCACTCATGTCTGATAGGGTGATGTCAGCAACTTGCTTTCTCATTGCAGAGACTGTTAGAATTATAAACTTACAAGCCTAGAATCTTCTGTTGAAGAACTTCAAACAACAACATTGACTTTGAGTCTACATCTTATACATATGGATAGAGCTGCATAGGAAATGTCACTTGTGCTTACAAAGCTCTCCGATGTGAGTGCATGTATGTGTTTATGTGCATACTTCTTATATATTCTCCTTATGAAGACTTTTAGCTAAATAAGGTTGTTTTCCTCATTTGAATTAAGCAATGAAGCCGTGGGATCAACTTTTCATTCTGAGGCATGAGGTAGAATATGTACACACCCCTTGTCACTGCATTGTGGAAAGGTGAGATCAAACTCATAAAACTTAGAGTACTCGAGACACCCAAGAGTGAACATAAAAAGTGGAAAAATTGGGCAGCCTCTGTGGCTCAAAGGAGTAGGGCGCTGCCCCATATGCTGGAGGTGGTGGGTTCCAACCCAGCTCTGGCCAAAAAAAAAAAAAAAAAAAAAAAAGTGGAAAAGTTACCAGCTTGGTCAACAGATATTTCTCTCCTTCAGTCACTTCTCCAACAATTAACATTCAAAATTAAAAACTGCTAATCCATTTCTGGGTTTGATAGGCACTTAGGTTGCTTCCCCAACTTGGCAATTATGAATTGAACTGCAATAAACATTCTGGTGCAAATGTCTTTGTGATAAAATGATTTTGTTCTAGGTAGGGTAGATACCTAGTGGCATATGTATACACTGGAATACTATTCATTCATAAAAAAGATGGGAACTTTACATCTTTTATGTTTACCTGGATGAAGTTGAAGCACATTCTTCTTCGTAAAGCATCTCAAGAATCACAACAAAAATCCAATGTGCTCAGTGCTAATATAAAACCAATATATAAACAATAATATATCCACACAAATGATAAAACACAAATAATAGTCTAGTAAGAGGGAGGGTAGGGGAGAGCGGAGGGTGATTGGTGGAAGCAGGGAGGGCAGTTGGTGGGATCTGACCTAACATGCACAGTGTGAAGGTGTGAAGCACACCCCATGGTGAAGCACTCTTCTACAATTGAACTTTACCTTGGAAGTGGGAATGATGTAACCTAAAAATTGGTACCCTTATGTTAACTTGAAATTAAAAAAAAATTAAAAACAGCTTAAGGCAAGAGCAAAATAATCATAAAATAAAAAGATGTTTGACAAAGGTATTATGGACTGTAAGTAGGAGTGCATTTGTAGAATCTAATCTTATTTTAGTCGGGATTAAACAGAGAATAGCACTTTCCTGCACTTTTATGAAATCTCTAAACATCATGGGCATGAGTTTTACAGATGATGGGAGATAGATACAGCCACAGTGTGGGGACTCACAGCTCATCAGCAGAGACCATTTTGAAGGTGTCTAATGCCCCTGAGTAAGATGATTAACTGGTTTTAAATAATGCAGAGCTGCCACCACAGGGGGGCTTTGTGGTCTTCGATGGAATAATGCCTCTATGCTACTCCTGTGTTATTGGAAACCCCATGCTGTTAAAATACCATTTGCTTCAGTGTCTGGCATTATTACCATCACCCCCCATTGGTCAACTAATTAGACACAAATCTATTAAACAAAAATAAATTTTTATGTACTTGCTATGGTTTATATCAAGATTTTGCATACTTAAATAATCATCTTGTTTAAATTTATGGTGTAAAATACATTCTGAGTCCTGTGTAAAGAAAGCAAAGAGTCTTCAGAGATAATCTGATTTGATGTGCATGGAATCTGAACAAAGGAAGAAAAATGTTTAAAGCCACAAACACGTTTTACTGTACTTATTTTTAGAAATAAGTGGACACGTGTCTTCTGAGGCCCATTTTCTACCGTACATCTGGATATGCAGCAGAACTGCCTCATACAGCCAACTGTGCCCACTCACATCCACTGTCAAGTGGAACAAGCCCGAAGCTGTTGCCAATCCTTTTGCCTACTACACCGTTACAAATACCATTTGTGCCACGGAGCCCCACATCTTACTTCCTTACCCCCTTGAATCATGCCTTGTTACATTTTTTCAGAGTACGCCCAAAGCCACAGCTCAATTTCTCCTCCTTAAAGGTCAAAATTGAATCTGCAAAGAAAGAGTCTAGATTGTCCAGTTGCTATGAGAACATCATACGATTGCTTAAACAATAACAAATTAGGAACTGAATATCAAGGTATATCTGTATCTGAAATAATTACAATTCCATATACTGAGATATTTTTCAAAGTACAGTTTCATTGAAATCTAATAAAGCCCTGCAAAGTTGACCAAGCTGGCAACAGGATACCTATTTCCATTTATTGATTGATTGATTGTTATTTGTTCATGTTGATTGAGGGTACAAAGAATGAGGTTAGACTATTTGCATTTGTTAAGGAAAGTCCCTCTTATAATTGTGTCCCTCCCCAAGACATGTGCCATATACAGGAACCCTCAGCCCCCACCCTCTTCCCCTCCCCTCATTCCCTCATTTCCCTGCCCCCCCCCCACCTTGGATCGATTTGAGTTTCTCTCTTAGGTGGGTGTGTATTAGATCGTCGACCCGCTTCATATTAGAACTGAGTACACTGGATTCTTGCTTCTCCATTCTTGTGATATTTTATATAGAATCTAAAGATCACAGTAGACAAATGGCTGGTTCCAGGTCACATAACTGGTAAATAGCAAAAACTGAACAAGTATTTCTGACTCTTAGAACTCAGATTTTCTACTACACGAGAGTTATAGACATGGGCAGCACAGAGTTCTGTAGGGCTGCAGGAATGTGGCACTGAGTGTGAACATGCCGCAGTCAGCACCAGGACTGAACTGACAACTGCTTTTTCCCACCTCATCTAGGGTCACGGTATTGGGGACTTGAGAATGCCAGCTGGTGGTTAAGGAGTTCCCTCTCTCTCTCCTTCTCCTAGCAGAATGTATTCAGGGTCATGGCTTTAAAGTCAGACAGAGCTGAGTACATATAATGGTTCTACTGTTACCAGCTGCATTACCTTGCTTTCATTACTGACTTTGTTATGTAAATCTTCCTTTCTTTAACTGAAATTAGCAATACCCATAAAGGGTTTAGCACACCGTGGCTAACATTGGTATTAATGTCACTAGCTGCATTTTTTTACAGATGCAGTCTCATTACAGTTAACAAATTACAAATTTAAAATGTAAACAAATTTAAGTAAACCTTTTGTTTCATAAGGACTCTTATACATAGCTGCCAACAATTATAATTCCATCCGATGGAAAAGTCTATTATTTTTCTTATTATTTTAAAAGGCCAAAAAGTTTACCTAACAAATAGTTTGCAAAACCCAACATAGCCCCTACTTTTTTCAATTGTATGAGCGGATACTTTGTTTGAGGTAAAGGTACCCAATAGCCTGCCAGCCGTGCTTAGTTCTCATATAAAGCAGTTTTCAAATTACTTTATTGAATTTGAACATTTTTACACTCAGATGCCTATTAATCATCCCTACATGTGGCAATGTCACATAAGTTGGGAAACAAGTCTGGGCTTTTCAACACTAAACTGTGTATAATCCATGAAGGTAGGTAGAGAAAAGGGTCAAAGATGGAGAAGATTGGTGCGGGAGCAATTTGAGTTTAAGAACATTGTGTAACGATTGACGAAGTGACCGACAATATGAAAGGGATATCAGGACCAAGTAATGTCTCAAACAAAGCAAGTGGTGTTTCAAGGGTGAAAATCACATTCAGTCATCGGCTGGGCACAGTGGCTCACACCTGTAGTTCTAGCATTCTGGGAGGCTGAGGAGTGAGGATCATTGAGGTCAGGAGTTTGAGACCATCCTGTGCAAGAGCAAAAAATTATTTGGGTGTGGTGGTGAGTACCTGTAAGTCCCAGCTTAGCAGACTAAATTAAGAGAATCACCTTAGTCCAGGAGTTTGAAGCTGCAGTGAGCTATGATGACACCACTGTACTCTCTCTCGGGCAACAGAGTAGGACTCTGTCTCCAGAATCCAGAAAGAAAAAATAAGTTAGCCATCTTGAGCATTATTGATGAGTCAACAGAAATGAGGACAAAGAGATCTGTGACTTTTGCAAGAATAGTTTTTATAAAAAGTTGGGGGCAAAAACCTAATAAAAGTGAACTTTTAAAAATGAGATGGGACAATTTTTATTTTTATTTGTTTTAAGACAGGGTCTTCCTGTGTTACCATGGCTACAGTGCGATGATGGGGTCACTACAACCTCAAATTCCTGGGCTCAAGGGACCCTTCTGTCACAGCCCTCCAAGTACCTGAAGTTACCAGCATACACCACAAAACTGGCTATTTTTTTTTTTTTTTTTTGAGATAGAGTCTCATTATGTTGCCCAGCCATTCTGGAGCACCAGAACTCAAGTGATCCTCCTGCCTCAGCCTCCCAACATGCTGAGATTACAGGTGTGAGCCACCAGGCCTGGCCAACAGGAGGAATTAAAACTGTTATAGAAGTAGTATGGAGTCTTTCCAAGAGCTTCGCTACAAAGTTCACAGACAAATACGAAGATGTCTTTAGGAAGATGGAAATGAAAGCACTTTGGATTGCTGTAATTACTATTTTGAAGATGAGAATTACTTGAAACATATTTGTACTCTGGTGAAATTCACTCTTAGAGAAAATGTGAGACAAGAGACTCAAAGTATATTTTTATTTAAGTGAGAGAAGAGGAAATATCTTGCATTCACTCAGCACAGGGATGTTTTTCAATAGTAAACAGAAAAAAAGTTCAACTGTTAAGATAAATGCAAATACATAGGTACGTGATAATGATTTGTGCAAGTTCTCTGTTCCTGGAGCACAGAACGCAAGGATTTCAGTTGAACAGAAAGTATTGTAGAAGGACGTTTAGATGAAAGAAGTAATACTAGATTTGGGTGAAATTCAATTTCTCCTAATTGGGGGTGCACATGTACACTTACACAAAGTCTGCAGAGAAAAAACTCAAGTCAAATATTTTGACTGGCAAAAACTCTTTTAAAAAGATAGGGAAGGCTCGGCGCCTGTGACTCAAGCGGCTAAGGCGCCAGCCATGTACACCTAAGGTGGCAGGTTCGAATCCCCAGCCCGGCCAGCCAAACAACAATGATGGCTGCAACCAAAAAATGGCTGGGCATTGTGGCGGGCGCCTGTGGTCCCAGCTACTTGGGAGGCAGAGGCAAGAGTTGGAGGTTGCTATGAGCTGTGATGCCATTGCACTCTACCCAGGGAGATAACTTGAGGCTCCATCTCAAAAAATAAAAAAATAAAAAAATAAAAATAAAAAATAAAAAGATAGGGAAGATGTCCTTAGTTATAAGAAAGGGTGATGATTCACTAGGCCAATGAAATTTTGAAAAGGTACACCATCTCATTCATTCAAATGAAGTATTAGTTTGAAAATGCAAGGTAAAAATTTAATCTAAATAAAAGCTCAGATTTCAAAGAATAATTGAATGTGAATTTGAGAATTGGTAGATTAGTCATTCTTCCCAATCTTCCAAAACTCAGATGGGAAATTGAATTAAAAAAAATATTAATGAAGATAATATTAAAATATTTAATTCAAGTAAGATTTGAAACTAATATGAAAGTGTCATAGACTATTAAAATATTTCTCAAAGACTATGTAAACTTCTTTTCTTGACTTCAGTACTCATTGTTTAAAATAAATTTCCCTAATTTGAAGATATTTTTATAGAAATTTTGTAGATCTTATACAGTCTCTATGGCAGGGGTCCTCAAACTTTTTAAACAGGGGGCCAGTTGGCTGTCCCTCAGACCATTGGAGGGCTGGAAGGCAGGCCCCAGGATGAGTCAGCTGATAACCTGGCAGGCCAGATAAATGCCCGTGGCTGGCCGCATGTGGCCCATGGGCCGTAGTTTGAGGACACCTGCTCTATGGCCTTAAAGAAGTAAATTATGTACTAATTATTATGAAATAATTTTGAGGGAAATATAAAGAAATACATTGTTCAGTCTGGTTATATATTTATCTATCATATCCGTTTTTAATGACTTTGAGACTTCCAAAAATCAAATATACTTTCAAAGAACAGAGATTTCACATGCTCAAGATAACAAAATTTATATGATAGAGGTTAAAAAGATAATAATTAAGGAAATAATTTCAAACAGTTTTTAATTAATTACAACACTGTTGGAGTGTGTATATGCAAAATTCATCTGAGACTATTCTAGAACACTTCTGAAATTTATAAAAAACATATATGACAGTGTGTGGTGGCTCATACCTGTAATCCTAGCAGTCTGAGAGGCTGAGGTAAGAGCATCCCTTGAGCCCAGGAGTTTGAGACTGGCCTGAGCAAGAGTAAGACCCCCATCTCTACTAAGAATAGAAAAGCCAGCTGGGCACTATGGTGGACACCTATACTCCCAGCTACCCAGGAGGCTGAGGTAGGTAGATCACCTGAGCTCAGGAATCAGAGGTTGCTGTGAGCTAGGTTGATGCTATGGCACTCTACGCTGAGCAACAGAATGAGACTATGTCTCAAAAATAAATAAATAAATAAAATAATTGTTAAAAACATATATGCCATTTTCCAGCCATATTTATAACAAAAAAACAAAAATAACAAAATATTTCAATTGAAAAACTGACACTTTTGTAGCAATCGTACAATGTATAAATATATTGCAGTACAAAGCAAATGTCATTAATGTGATATAGAACCAGAAAAAAATGCTTAAATGTTTGGATTTTGAAAGTCTGTATTTGAACCCCAACTCTCATTTTCTGGATTTGTGATCTTAAAAATGTCTTAATCTGTCAAAGCCTCACTTTTCTCTGTACATAATGACTATGTTGGACACTCAGCTAACACAGACTGATATTTAGCAAACTCTTGTAACTTTCCTCAAATAAATAAACTCGTTTCAAAGCCTGAGGAAGCGCCACGGACTTTACTGTGGCTTTCACAGGAGGGAACGGAGGTGACGTTTCACATCCCAGGCTCCACGGCAAGGAAGTCTCAACGCCACTTTGGAAAGCAGTATCCCTCCCTCGTCAAGGTCAAATGATGAAATTCAGAACCTAGATAATGCTCAGTGGCCATCGTGGCAAAATAATTTATATGATTTAATAAAAGTAATTTACATTTAATTTACAAAGAGTCTCTCTCTTTCTGTATGTGTGTGTGTATATATATATAAATACATATAATTATCTTTCGTTTAATTCTCAGGACTACGAACATTTTTGATTACTCAAAAAAACCCCAAAGAGTATGAAGTAAATTAAAACACTAAATGTGAATCAAACTTTCCTAGCATTAAAAAAAGGTTATAATAATTCCACAGTCTGAATATAAGATTAAAAAAAAATTAGAGGAATCATAGAGGCTTAGTGAAAGGGTCTAATGAAACATGTGAATGTTCTGAGATATTAATAAGAATTTTTATCTTATATTGATGGAATTCTAATGAGATAATAAACATCATTTAATTAATGCAAATTTAATGTAAGTTCAATATAAGACATCTGTGCTGTCTTGAAGTTCTACAGATTGATTTAAAAAAAATAAATACACATTAAAAAAAACTCTTAGAGCAATGTTAAATTGGCAATCTTGATAAATTTACATCATTTTCTTAACATTCTCAATATTCTTTCTCTGTGTACATTGTCAATATTAAAGATATTTTTAAAGCTTCTTGTATATTGTGACCTCTCCTAAGTGCTCTTCCAGCTGGACAGATCAGGAGACCTTGGCTACAATGATGCCTTATTTGGAACTTTTTTAATATGAATGATTCAAGGTGTGGTCTGGGGAAAGAAAACCCATTGTTAGTTGGGCCAGCTCTTCTGAAATCAAATTTTTCTGCCGCATCTTTTCAAGGGAAGGTATTTTACCTTCTCAAATCTTCTGAGCCTCAGTTTTCCTTCCACCTACGTGAAAACATTTATATCTGCATAAATTTGCTATTAACTTTTCCTTCTTCATTACATCACCAGCAGCTGCTATAGGAAAGAAGTTAAAAATTAGAGAGATTACTTGGGGTGAAACGATACTGTTGAATTAGTCTTTGTGTGGTAGAGAGAATTATACAATGGCATCTGTGAGTGTCACATCTCGGTATTCACACCTGTCTATGACCCTGCTCCCCACCTACATCCTGCAATGAGGTTGGCAGAGCTTATGACTTCTTTCTAAGGAACAGAATTTGGCAGAAATGGAGACTTTTTAGATATACTCATCAGTCGACTCTGAATTAACCAAAGGGAAACTATTCTGGGCAAGTGTGACTTAATCAAGCAAACCTATTAAATGAAAGTCCAGGTCTTCTGGTGACTTCTTATGCAAGAAATAGAAAAGGAATACACTCCATCAAAATGATCATAACAAGTCAAGGGAACAAGTTCAAGATCATTTGATGCAAATTTATGTATTTGTAGAGATTCACTCTATTAGTCAAATATTTTTTTCACTGGAAACTGCATTTTTACGTGTATTCGTATATATATAAAAAAAAGAAACCCTGGAATAAAGAAATCTTGATGAACACCCATTGATTGGTGCTAACAAGACAAGATGTAAAGATTGATCTGTTAATATTTTTACTGACAACACGTTAAAAAAAGATAATTTTAATATATCTAAAATGTTTGCAAGTAAAAACAAAGCTATAATCCCAAAGATGTCTGATTTTAATATATGGCATGGTACTTAACCACATAAACAAGAAAAGAGTTAAACATGCAAAGGAGAGTTTTTAAAAAAATTCAAACCAATTTTTTTATAAATTAATTTACCTTTAAAAGGCTATCAAAGCATTTGTTAGAAGAAATATTTGGAACGCTAGATGGATCCTGTATATTCTGCTTTAATTTTAGCTCACATTGTGTGTGCAAATTTCACGGTAATCAATGTTTGCATTCCTCCCTATCTTTAAAAGCTGTGTGTAAAAAATATTATGTTGTGGTAATAAGTTTAAGTTTTTAACAACCATAGCTCATCTCATACCCACACTGATGTAACTCTAAAGGCCCAAAATCATAAATAAAAATATACCATCTGGTGATAAGTGCTCCATGGGCCAACTCGGTATCTCCAAAGTTCAGTTTTAAAGGATTTCCTACAGTGGGTGTGTAAGTGTCTGTCACGGAACAGAGGAGGGAAGCCTGTTGGAAGCATTTTTAACAATTCTGACTTGCCAATTCCGCAGAGATATTCCAGGGTCTAACCAGTCAGTAAGAATGAAGAGGGAATAAAGATCCAGCAGGTCGACAGGATGACCTGCCAGGGCCTTCCAGATTCAGAACCTGTGATTCTAGAATCTGGTTCACTATTTCCTCCCCAGCGGGGAGTTTAGGACCAGTGTGAAGTCTGATTTATACTGGTCAATCGTGTGTGCTCTGCTCTCCTGCCTTAGTCTCCGTCTGAACGTTTTTTCCTGTTTCATTTCCAGCTTTAAAATCTTTTTGTCTCAACCACCCTTTATTGTCATAGCATTCAAAAGATTTGAAACAAGACTTTTAAGCGTCCCAGGCCAGATTGTTCCCAGCGTGGGGATTCCTAACCTCACCGCACTGGCTCTGCTGTGGGCCAAAGGGCTCAGCAATCCAGCTTCTCGCCAAGGGGAGGCACATTGGGCAACACCCCAGCATTCTAGTTGTGGATTTGTGGACTAGGCATGTTTTTTTTTTTTGTTGTTGTTGTTGTTTTAATCTGTCTCTTTCCTCTTTGCCTAGAGTGGGTTGTAACAAATAAAAAAAGTAAAAACCAATCAACCAAAAAACTTTATTCTCTCATGATACAGGTTGGGGCCCATGGCCTGTGTGTTCCTGGATGAGCCCCTGAAGTCTCCCACGCCCTTCCCACGAGTTTACCCCTTATTATCTGTACCTTGCGTTAATATTTCCCCCCAGTCCACTCAACCTCCCTTTGAGAACGGTGCTCTAATCGCACTCATTTTTGCAGAGGGGAACGTCGTGCATCCCCAGCAAGTACTCAATAAATATGTATTCATTTATATTCACAATGCAGCGTGACGCCGCGGACCGGACACAGCTCGCTGTCCAGCAGCGGGCACAGCCAGGGGCTCCCTGCGTCTCACTTACTGTTTCTGGTTCCCCTCCTGTTCTCTGGCCGTATTGCTAGTAAAGAGTTGAATTTACTATTCACATTTACTTAGTATCTAAAGCCAAATGCCACTTTTTAAAATTTTTTGGTTTCCTTTTTGCACCCATTGCATTAGCATTTTTTAATACTGTGGTGGTATAAACTGCGAAGTTCAAAACTGCTCATTTAAAATGCAGTGGAGGCTCAGAGCCCTAGCACAGTGAGTAGGGCACCAGCCACACACACGGAGGCTGGCGGTTGGAATGCAGCCCGGGCCAAATGAGCATCAGTGACAACTGCAACAGAAAAATGGCCAGCGTTGTGGGGGGCGCCTGTGGCCTCAACTACTCAGGAGGCTGAGGCAGGAGAATCACTTGAGCCCAAGAGTTTGAGGTTGCTGTGAGCTATGACGCCCCTACTCTACCGAGGGCGGGAAAAACAAATGTCTGGTTCTAAGGCATCATGTAGCCTTGTCATCCACAGACCGTGATGGTGGCTTTGGGCATTTTAGGCACCTTTGGTTTTGTGTGGACGTCATTGTGTGTGTGTTTTCTCTCTTTAGCTTAGTCGTTTGTGCTGTAAAGATGTGGAAAAGCTTCATCTGCTTTCACCTTTGCTCAGTGAACTCCTGAAATTGGGCAGAGATGTGAACAACAGTGATCTCTACAGTCCTCTGAGGTGCTGTCAGACGCTCTCCTGTAACTAAACCAAAGGACCCTGACATTCTTTTAAGAACAAGCCCTTTGACCACCTCTTCTTCTCAGCTAACCCCTCAAGTCCTATAAAATACAGGAGGTAAAAAAATGTAATCTGATGATAATACATGGGTGAAAAAAATCTAAATTCATGCATACACATAAAAAATAACAGGAGTACCACTATTGAAACACGGTACCTCCTGCGGGCTTACTTATCAATTGCATATCCTACTTTGGTCAAGTCCTTAATATTCAGCACGATTCCCCCATCTGCTTAGAAAGAACGCCTGCCTGCTGTATCTGCACTTAAAGAGCTCAGAGCCTTTGCTAACTTTAAATCCATTCCAATTAGTAGTGCTAACCACAAGAGCAGAGAACCAGCTGTTCCCGAACCTTGCATTACAACATTTAATATTGTTCTGCAGACTATTCTAGCATCTTTTTCAACTTGATTAAAGCCAGACATTCACATTTCTAATCACGGGTATTATTTTGGCCCAATTTTTAGTAATTTTCTTATGTTTTCTCTAAATGCTCTTAAGGTGTGTAACTATCGGATTGCATTGTTTAACTGCCAGGCTGAAGAGAACACTCTGGCCAGCGCCAGTCCAGGGAAGAGGGTGATGGAATTAACAACTACCATCCTGGCCTAAGGAGGTCTCTGTGAGACAGTGGGTTAAGATGCCCATGAAGAACTGATTGTATTTCAAGCCTTTTTTCTTTTTTCTTAAATATGTGACCTCTAGCTTTCTAAATTGTCTCTCTGGGTATCAAATATTTGTCATAGGAGAAGCAACTTACTTCAGTAAAAATATTATGCTGGGGCTTGGCGCCTGTGGTTCAATCAGCTAAGGCGCCAGCCACATACACCCAAGGTGGCGGGTTCGAATCCTCAGCCCGGGCCCGCCAAAACAACAATGATGGCTGCAACCAAAAAATAGCCGGGCCTTGTGGCGGGTGCCTGTGGTCCCAGCTACTTGGGAGGCGGAGGCAGGAGACTCGCTTGAGCCCAGGAGTTGGAGGTTGCTGTGAGCTGTGATGCCATGGCACTCTACCCAGGGGGATAGATAGCTTGAGGCTCTGTCTCAAAAAAAAATAAAATAAAATAAAAAATAAATTAACTTAGGGAGAACAGACATTTTTATGATGTTGAGTCATTCAGTCCTAAAATAGGGGATGTGTTTCCAATTGTTTTAAGTCTACTGTTAAGATTTTCAGGAGTATTTTAGAGTGTTCCTCACATAGATTTTTATACATTTCTTATAAGGTATTTCTTTTTTTCTTTCTTTCTTTTTTTTACTGTTAAAAGAAGGTTTTCTCTATCATTATGTCCTGCGTGTGCAGTATTTGAAGACTATTAATTTCTGTATATAATTTTGTATCCTGCTGCCTTACTGAATATTACTGAAGAGCTACTGAAAATAGCCATATCTTTATCTCTATCAAAATAATCCATTCAAACCTAAGTCTTGCCTGTGGACACGAATCATTTTCAGGTACTATTTGGTGCTGAAGGAGGCACGTAACTTCTTTGAAGTCATTTGGAGTATATACACCAGTTATGGGGTTGTCATTATACAGACATACATTTTCCATGTATCTTCCATACAGAGATACATTTTCCATTTTCCATACATTTTCCAAAAGTCAATTAGACAAATCCAGAACAAATGCTTATTGAGATATTGTTATGCATAAACTATGCCAGGCATTTGAAGAGGACAATGACAACAAAGACCTCCATTCAAGTTGCTTAGAATCTAAGGAGGTAAGAAACACATTCTCTCTATATAAATGTATACACATATACACACATACATACATATACACATAGATGTAAATTGTGTATATCTATAGGTATATAATAGTATATGTTTTCCAAATATACACACACACAGACCTGAAGAAACTGGACTGGTATTTCAAGGTGAGACACAGAGAGAACTAAACGAGTAAGGTGCAAGGCAAGAAAGAGGTAAGAGGAGGGACCGGTAGAAAGGGAGGTGGTCTCTTGGAAGAGATAGGACCAGTGTCAGGCCTAGAACCAGGGACAGTATTCAGAGAGACTAGAGTCTCAGGATAGCAGTTATGAAATATAAGACAGAGACCATATAAGTCATTCCCGCATGGCTTCACCTGTTCAGCTGCGTATGGGAGATAAAACTAGAAACCTAGACTAATGGTCAGATGGTGGGACACCCTGGGTGCCAGGTTACAGAGCCTAGATCCTCCACTCCTCACCCTCATTAAGCTTTGTAAAAGCCATACTTTCTCATTATAATAGAGAACCTGGTTTATGTGCCACACAGCTTCTTTAATGAAAATTTCTGTTATTACTTGGTAAATAGGAGAATCAAGTAGGAATAACATGTGGAAATTATGTTGGTTTATAGATGACTGTCCCATTTTTTGCTTAATGCTTTGTAGTGATGAGGGGTAAGTTTTCTGTCAAATAAAGGGAAACTTTAGCACTTTATGAAGACTTTAAGAGAAAAGCCAAATATCTATAGAAATTCCTCCTTTTAAAAGCCTTTATTTTTTTTTTCTGTATGAGAAGCCATCTAGTACAGCCATCAGAGCAGAAGAGGAGGTTACAAAGACATTCCCTGTATTAAGTAATGAATTGATAAAGAAGGTCATGCTCTGGATTTAGTTATACTTTTAATTTTAATAAAAAAAAATCCTCTGTTTAGAATCAGAGGATTCTTTTTTTTTTTTTTGTGACAGAGCCTCAAGCTTTCCCCCTGGGTAGAGTGCTATGGCATCACAGCTCACAGCAACCTCCAACTCCTGGGCTCAAGCGAGTCTCCTGCCTCCGCCTCCCAAGTGGCTGGGACCACAGGCGCCCACCACAACGCCCGGCCAT
>CAUYQV010152213.1:0-52038 GCA_963574575.1 Galagoides demidoff
TCAAGCGAGTCTCCTGCCTCAGCCTCCCAAGTAGCTGGGACCACAGGCGCCCGCCACAACGCCCGGCCATTTTTTGGTTGCAGCCATCATTGTTGTTTGGCGGGCCCAGGCTGGGAATTCGAACCCGCCACCTTAGGTGTAAGTGACTGGAGCCTTAGCCGATTGAGCCACAGGCGCTGAGCCTAGAACTTATTTTTTAAACTTCACTCATTCTTCCATTGGCTCTGGAAAGATCCTTCCATAGCGTGCCTTTGAGAACCCAGAGGTTGCCATAGGGTGTGGTGAGGGGGTTGGTGACTGATGACTTTCTTTGGTTGAGCACCTCTTAGACTATCCCTGGTGTTAAACATGTGCCCATCCTGAATGAAAGCATGCCTGAGATCAGAGGATGCTTGTTGGCATTTCAGTATTGACTATTCAGCGTGGGTCAAGTGACTGAGTTGATGCCAGAGAGCCCTTCTCTTTTCTGGCCCAATTTTGATGGTGAATTATTTTGTGATTCCTTTTTCAGGTTAGTCCTGTGCTATACCTGTAACAATTGCTGGAAGGTGGAATTGGTGGGAGTGGGTTATTTTAAGGGGGGTATAGCAGACAAGGAAGAGAAAAGGATTGAGGAGGGGCAGAAAATGATGTTCTGTGTACAATACACTTAGAAATCTTGGTTGGGACACTTTGACGTCAGGGCAAAGTGATCCTCCCTTGAAAAATTGCACATTATTTTAGGAAGAAGCCTGTTGTGGTTTGATAACAGTGATGGTTTTATCTAATCTCAGGTAATAAATAAAGCAAGGTACCTGTGATCCTTTGCCAAAACTCAAATGTCAAATTGATTATGTAAAAAGCAGAGGAAGCCACGTCTTCTACATGAAGGCTTATATCTTTTTATGACCATTCATCATGTCGCAGTAAAAAGGCTTGCAAGTATTGAAATATCTGATTACAAATGGCTGAGTTCTTCCTGGCCTTTTGAATTACTCAGATATAGTCTTCCCTTTTAACTTCTAAGTGTGTTGCTTGCATTAAGGATGTATTATTGAGAAGGCCATTGCTAGCTTTTAAATGATGTAAGAAGAAATTGGAATTTCCTTCTCTGAAAGTCTTTAAACAACAAAAATATACTTAATATATCAGGGGCCCATGAGGCATCTCCTCTCTAAAGAGGGAATGAACCCTCTTTTCAAGAGTTCGTACAATTTTTGTAAAACTTGATTATACATTAGACCAAAGAAAAGAGTATTAAATTCCTCAATGCGGAAAGTACAGGCTGCATCTTTGGCCATAATGTAACACAGTTTCTAAAGACAAAAATCTACCGTTTGATAATGAAAAATAAACAAAAGGAAATTGAAGATAGGAAAATAAATTACTTAGACAATCAAAAATAAGTTTAATTCAAATGACTTATTGTTAAAGTTCATTCAGAATTGAAGTTCATTCAAAGGTAATTTCATAGATATAAGTGCTTTCATTATTAAAAGAAAATAAGCAATTCATTCCACTAAAGAACTTTTCCAAGATTATCTCCCCTCTAGAAAATGAAAAAGAAAGCCTTGTTGTATCCTTCAAGTTCATAAGCAAGACAAAGAGGTCAGGAGTGGGGTTTTGGAGCTCGTCTGCTGGGGTTAAAGTCCTGGCTTCACAGCCTACGAACTGTGTGACGTTGGGCAAATGACTGTAATTGTCTCACCTGTAAATAGGAATTTTTAAAAGTATATATTTAGGGGAAAGATAAATCACTTTAGCTGAAAGGTTATCTCTCCAAGAGGATTTGTATTTGAATCTGAGGGTCACAGGCATTAAAGGGGAGGGGACTTCAGACAGCTTTAGACCTTCGATCTGTATTCTATATTCCACAGAAGTTCTTAGATGCCCTAACTGGGTCATCTTTAGGACAGAGAGATGCCCGAACCTGGTATTTTTTTTTTTTTTCTGTGTTTGTCGCTTTATTGTTGCTCAACCGTGGGGGTAACAGCCAGTGCGACTCAGGGCCACTGAATGAGAAAATGCAGGTGTGGTGCTTGGCATCGTGAATGGCGCAAGTAAGTTTGATATATGTTAACTCTCACTTGCTTTCCTTTTCCCCCCTGGCTGCCTAGATGAATATCCACCATCAGTGGGGTCTGTTTCCCAGTGCCTTTCTGGTTCTTTTCTTTTAACTCATTAAAGAATTATATTTGGCTCTAAATATGACATATATATTTTTTGATAACAGCTTTATCGAGCTGTTTATGTAGCATACAATTCACCCATTTGATGTATACAGTTTAATGGCTATTGTTCTATTCGTGTAGTTGTGTGTCCATCAGCAAAACCAATTTTAGAGCATTTTTATTACACCGTAAATAAACCCCATGCCCCACAGCTTTCACCCTCCAGTTTCCCCGTACTCCACAGTCGTGTGTAGCCACCTACTTTCAGTCTTTCTAGGTTTGCTTATTTCGGACATTTCATAGAAATGGAATCATGCAGTATGAAATGTTCTTTCATCTGGCATAATGTTTTCAAGGTTTTTAAAAATGTTGTAGCATGTATTAGTATTTTCTTTCATTTTACGACCGAATGGCTATACCACATATTGCTTATCCATATATCAGTTTATGGACTAAATATGACATGCTACAACTTATGATTGACTCAATTTTATTGTTGTTCTTTCTTCATTGATTTATCCATTCACCAAAAATGTATTTAGAGGCTATAAAATGTTAGGTGCTGTGTGAGTCACTAGGAACGAGATGATGAATAAGATACTGTTCTTGATTTCAGAATGCTTATTTTCCAGCCAAGGAAGAGTTACGGACCTATATGTGTACTTATATTTAAATAATGGAAGCCCATATCTAATTCGTTGGTATGGAGAAGGCGGTGATCATTCTATCTGAGAGGGACATCAAGGAATGCACGAAGGAGCAAGGATTCAGAGGATGAGTTTGTGCACACATTCACAGCTGGGGCAGGCACTCCAGGCAGTGGTGGCATTGTGAGCTGATGCATGAAGTCATATAACAGTGTGCTGCTTTAGATAACAGGAACTATAAAGTGATTAGCTACTGGCTGAATTGGAGGGTTGGGAATGGAATGAGTGGCAAGAAATATAGCTAGAAACATGGGTAAGGGCCAGATCATGAAGTATGTTGCATGTTAGACTGAGGAGTTGATCTTTGCTTAAACCATATGGGACCATGGAAAAGTTGGGGAGAATTTTGAGGACAAAATAGCTAGAAGGAACAGAGGAAAAGAGACCAGATTGGAGAGTTGCTTTGCCCAAACCTGCATTCCTTGGACAGTTTTGATCTTGGTTAATGGCATAGCCATCTACCTAGTGAAAGACATGTCGTCAGGCTCTGCATAATGACATTTCAGTTAGGAACAGGCTGCATATAGGATGGTGGTCTCATAAGATTACACATTACTGTGTTTTAACTGTACTTTTTCAGTTAAAAAAAGTTTTAACTGTATATTTCAGTTAGGAACAGGCTGCATATAAGATGGTGGTCCCATGAAATTACACATTACTTTAGTTTATTACTTTAACTTTTTCAGTTTAAAAAAGTTTAAACTATACATTTCAGTTAGGAACAGGCTGCATATAGGATTGTGGTCCCATAAGATTACACATTTCTGTGTTTTAACTGTACTTTTTCTATGTTTAGATATCTTTAGATACACAAATGCTTATCATTATGTTTCAGTTTCCTATAGTATTTAGTACTCTGCCATGCTGTACAAGTCTTTAGCCTAGGGACAATAGGCAGTACCATATAGTCTACCTGTGTAGTAGACTACACCACCCAGATTTGTGTAGGTCCATCATGCTATGACGTTTGCATGATGACAGAATCACCTAACAAGGCATTTTATAGGTTATACCCATTGTTAAGTGACGCATGACTGTGTCTTCCTATAATGGCATCTGGACCTGAGGGGTGCCCTAGTGAATTCTTTATCATCATAAGAAATTTTCAATCTTGGATAATGTCTTATTTATCTACAGAAATATCCAGATCTTCTTCCACCTTTGCTTTTCCTTTTCCCACACCCTTTTTATTCAAGTGATCGTCAAGTCCTGACAGTTCCACTTGTTGCAGTAATTAAGCACTGCATCACCACCCCCACTGCCATTTCTTTGTCTTAGTATTATATCTTAGCATGTCTTAATACCAATAGCCTACCCCTGCTCCTTGTGGTCTTTTATCTTCCTACCTGAGTTCTTGATCATCATCTATTATTTTCCTGCTTCAAAATCTCCCATTCCTCCTTATTACTTGCAGTATAAAATACAGACAGTAGGCAGGGCCTTGTGATTGACAGAACAATGCCCCACCCCTGAACCCAGAGATTTTGACATCCTCATTTCCAGAGCTGTGAATGTTATCTTACAGTGTGATGACAGTGCTCCTTATAGGATGGAAGCAGGAGAGTCAGAGATAAGGAAATGGGATGATGAAAATAGAGGACAGGAGGTCAGAAAGGAGAGAAAATGCAACATTACTAGCTTTAAGGACGAAGGACCCACAAATTAAGGGATTCAGGCAGACTTGGGAAACTAGAAAAGGCAAGAAAGCATTATCCCCCAGAAGATCTGGTGGGGAGTGCAGCCCTACTGATACCTCGATTTCAGCCAGTAATACCCATTTCAGACCTCAGCCTCTAGAACTGAAGGATAATTAGTTTGCATTGTTGTAAGTCATTTGTTAACAGCATCCATGGGAAACTGATACAGGCTCAAATTTATGACTGGGACTGACCTGACCAGCCTCATACCCCAGGTCCTCTCTGTTTTCTTCCCTCCCCTGCCATTCTTCATTTTTATCTCCTCTTGTGCAACCTGTAGCTTCCTCTCCAATTGCTATTTGGGGCCTCTATTTATCTTTCAGGACCTGACAGCTTTGAAGAAGTCACTAGGTCCTCTGGACTATTAACTACGTCCTTCTTCTCTTCCCAGTCTGTTTGCATGACTTTATTCCATTCCTCATCCTAGGGGATTGTAATTTTTTATTTTTCATTTTTCTGTCTCTCACACTAGGCCATGACTTGCACAAAAGCAATAGCTACATCTTAGTCATTTCTCATGCATAGTTCCTGCCATATAAAAATCACCAAAATTAGAAATGAGAAGGTGTGTATGACAATAGCTATAGAGGATATGTAAACATGGTAACATACCATTGAATGTTAATTAGGCTTTACTCTTTAAAGAAAGGAACACTTTTTAAAAAAAACTTCCTAAATTATTTTATTTTTAATGATTGTGGGTACACAATACCTGTATAGGAACATATTTTTAACTGAAAAAGTTTCAATTTACAAAAGTAGACATTTGATTAGGACAGTGCAAGTAAGATGGAAAGAATTTCCAAAGTATATCAAATACTGTCCTTTCCCCTGGGTCATCTGATAAAATGACAATGACACCTTTCAAATATTCAAGGCATAGAGGAATCCTGTATTAAAAAAAACTTGTTCTGAAACATGGGCACATTCACGTATATTCAAATAGGCAAATATGATCTTGAATCCAAATCTCAATAAGCGTATTTCAGAAATAAACAAAAATAAAAGAGCCTCACTTTTTAGTTAACTAGCATTTTGAAAGCTGGTATTCTGCAGAACAGTATGCTAGGAAATGTAAAGAAATAGATGTACTCGGGGCAAGCTCCTTTGTCAAATATGTTTAATAAGTTTGGGAAATGATATACACTCTCTTTATGTTCTTGAGGTTCACAGTGCATGCTGGCCTTCTGAGTGTGCATACAGGAGAGACCTGCTGATGTTTTGTTTTGTTTCTTAACCTATCATTTATTTCTCAAGCTGGAGAACCAATCCTTTTTAAAAATCATGGCACAGGTACTAACATTTTGCCAGACAGTTCAGAAAATGCTGATATAGGCACAAAAGTCTGGAAGAATTTGCTAGTGGACAGCATTCAGTTATATGCATTTAAAGTAATGGACGTCATGTCCCCATGGGGAGGCTGAAGAAGTAGTTCATTAACATGGTGCATCTTATTAACAGTGTAAGGTAAAGATGAAAAACTAGCTCAGTACATAGTAAATTGATTTGATAAAGCCCAACACTTATTTCTAACTAAAATTTTATAGAGGCTGTGCATGATCGCTGATGCCAGTAATCCTAGCACTGTGGGAGGTCAAGAGTGGATCACCTGAGCATGGAAGTTTGAGACCAGCCTTATCAAGATTGAGACCCTGTCTCTATTAAAAACAGAAAAATTAGCTGGATGCCCACAGTGCTCATAGTCTTAGCTGCTTGGGAGACTGAGCCAAGAGGATCTCTTGAGCCCAAGAGTTTGTGGTTGCTGGGAGCCATGATGCCAGGGCACTCTATTGAGGGTGACAAAATGAGACTGTCTTAAAAAAATATAATATAATAAAGTCTCTTTAAAACCGGGGACCAAATGTTTAGCTGATAGAGAAATAAAGAAGTTTTTCTATAAAACTAAGGAGTGATGCAAAAAGATCTGTGATCTGAACAATATTATGAGTATTATTTTGTTAATTCTGACACGCAGCAGAAATAGTATAACTACTTGATATCAACTCCAAAGGGTAGGACACCAGTAGGCATACTAATTTCCTGTGATGATAATCCATGACAGTACTTGTTCACGACTATGTTCACACCCTTTCTGAGGCTCATTTGTGCTGCTTAGTTCTCCCTAGACTGAGGGTGGTGGTGGTGGGGGAAGCTTGGTGTGTGTGGTGATGAGGCGGGTGGATAAAGATGAAGGGAATTATGGGAGCATGCTTCCTACAGAGGGCCCTCCCTGCTTGCCCACCCAGTTCTTTCACTTATCATTGGGGAAGCAGCAGTGATCCCACTATATTTCTGCCTAGAGAGAGCTCAATGTCAACCTTATCCATTGGAAAGTGCCACAGTGTTGGCTCTGGTGACACCCAGTCCTGCAGCTTTACTGTGGGAACTAGAGTCAGCTCCTGGGAAGGTTCAGTAGAGAGGCACACACACCTTTGGGCTGTATTAGCCACAAGACAGCTCTGACCTAATAAAATACTACAGGTTGCAGTTTTGAAGATGAGAAATCATGATTCCCACAGATGTTTTATTCGTCATCAATTGAGGGAGCCAATAAGATGATACAACTTGTTGCAAGGAAAAGTCCAAGAACCCTGTACACACATATGAAGAAGGAATGCTGAAATGGATTCACGAGTGGATGCAAATAGTTCTACCCACTGGGCAATGACTGCATTCCACTGGATGCTACCTACCTGCATCCCTGTAGACAAGACACCTGGCATTATTATCAATTTTCTACAACTTACAGATTATAGAACAGGATCAAAGGCTGAGATAACCCAGGAAAGTGGGTTAGACAAGACATGCAGGAATCCTTTTCATCTATTTAAAATATAGCTTCGTCTCACAAAAAGCAGAACAGTTGTCAGCATATCCTCATTCTCTTCTTGCAACTCCTAAGTGGCTAAAGCAGTGGCTCTCAACCTTCCTAATACCACAATGTGTTTTCATTGTTAAAAGGGGGTCGCGACCCACAGGTTGAGAACCGCTGGGCTAAAGCAATTTTGCCGTCTTTTGCCAAGTTCCCATCAGTCTGACATTGTTGAATGGATCCCACTTCCATCTTCTTCTGAACACCTTGCCTGCTCCATCCCTTCCTGGGGACACTAAGTATTGAAAGTAATAACATCTTGCTAAACAGTTTTCAAAATACTGACTCACTAATATGTATGCTTTGTTGCTTTTGCTGTTGTGGCTTCTCCTTGCACAGCCGAGGGGGCGTAAGTGGGTTTGGTTCTTAGGCTCTTCCCCCTTTTCAACTTGTGAATTTGGTTCTTGCTGCTGCCATAACAGTGATCACAACCTTAGTGGCTTAATGCAGCACAAATTTACTGTTTCCTGAAGGTCAGGAGTCAGGGATGGATCAGCAAGGCTGTGTTGCTTCAGGCGGCAGCCAGCACCGGTGGTTGGTGGCTCTGCACTCCTCTGACTCTGCTCCCACGGCTGCCTCTCCTGCCTTCCTCTTACAAGAGCCCTTGTGATTACATTGTACCTTCTGGATAATTCAGGATAGTCTCTCTATCAAGTTCTTTAACTTCATCATACTGCAAAGCCCCATTTCTCATGCAAGGTGATGTGTTCATAGAAACACCTTGGAAGGGCCATTATTCTTACAGCCTGGCTTGCTAGCTTAGAGAGGGCATATTCTGTGTCCTACCCTGCTATTCCCTGTGCCCAACTCTGCTATTCCCTGTGGCCCCCCCCTCGCTCCCCCATTCCCAGGGGCTTTCCAGGAAGGTGTTCTGAACAATCTGTGTTTTCAGGTCTATCTCTGATTTTTCTTCACCCACCCACTTGTCAAGTCCTTGCTCCCTTTTTGCTTTTCCTTTCTTCTTTAGGCAGGCTTTAGCACCTTCCGGCAGACACTCCTTCCTTTTATGTGCCTGGATGAGATCTCTTTCCATGTACGTTTCACCTGAGAGAAAACGCTCTGCTTGGACTCTCTCGGGCTTACTGCACACAAATTGCAAATTCCTCACACTTGTTCAAAACAGATGCCTTGGGTGGGCTGCCGTGTTCCCCCTGACTGCTTTCTCCCTGTAAGCATCTACAGAATTTCCAGACAATTCCCAAGGTCCCTTTGGCACTCTGAGGTACATTGGAATATTTTATTGCAAAGTGGAACCTCCTAAGGGTAGGAAACAGTAGGGAAAGAACCAGTAAAATCATCTATTATTTCTACAATAAATGCTGTGAGTTTCTTTCTCTGTGTATGGCAGAGGACACAGTAATATAATGTAATAGTAGTCCTAGCTAACCACTATTGAATGCTTACTGTATGCCAGAACTGTGTCAAGCACTTTAGATACATTAACTCATATATTGCTCATATATCATAAATTATAAATATAAAATGTAAACTCATAAATCATAAATCTAAAAATAGAGGCAAGTCATGGTGGCTCAATGCCTGTAATCCTAGCGCTTTGGGAGGCTGAGGTGGGAAGATGGCTTGAGCTCAGGAGTTCAGGGTTATAGTGAGCTGTGATTGTGCTACTGTACTCCAATCTCAGCAACAGAGTAAAGACCCTGTCTCAAGAACTAATAAACAAATAAAAAATCATATATCATAAAGATGATGTTTATGACAGTATGAGGGCAGGTAGTATTATTGATGGGTGAGATGACAGAGCTGGGGTAAGGCCAGTTCTGGGGATTAAGGAGAGATTTTTATTAGGAGAAAAAGAGCAGAGTGGAGCATGACCAGAAGTCAGCTCCCTGTCACACCTGATCCAAGAGGCTTTTATTAACCTGATCAGTGTGGTTGGAGTGCAGGAGGGGGTTGCTGCAGGAGTCATTCTCTTCTGCAGAGGGACTGATTTTTGTACCAGGGTTAATCTTGGAATCATTCTTTTCTGCAGAGGGACTGATCTTTGTACTAGGGGCTAATCTTTGGTGCCAGCCAAGGCCAGGGTGGAAAGTTACTATTCTACTGTTTCCCAGGGACACTGGCCTTGAAGCATTCCAGGGGGGTGGGGATGGTGTTTGTGGTGATCATGCAGTTTGGTTTCTGGCTGTTTCTTCAAAATGGCCGCACTCTTGTCAGGGTTGTGAGGATTCCTTTCTCATAATTACTAGGTCCGTTTTACAGATGAGGAAACTAAGTTTCTCCCTGTAAGCATCTACAGAATTTCCAGACAATTCCCAAGGTCCCTTTGGCACTCTGAGGTACCAGACACATAGGTAGTAAGCATTCAAATGCAGGCTGTCTGGACCCAGAGCTAGTGTATGAGGTAAGATTATGGCTCCATGCAGATCAGTCTATCTGGGGAAGACAATTAAAAAGTTAACTACCAAGCAAGGCTGTGCCCTGGGGCACAGAGTGAGGTCAGAGGTCAGAGGAAAGAGAGATTATTTTATGCTGGGATTAGGCAAGATGGGAAATGGGCACTAATATGTATGGAGTTTAGAAAACGTTCTCGGAGAAGGTGGGATGCCCCCTGCTGGTTGAGTAAATTCAATTTTCTTTAACTGAACTTGGGTCAAAGGTGGGTTTTTAATGATCTTTTCCTCCTGGTCCTGCTTTAGATCTGTGAAAAGACTTCACTGGGGGGTGGGGGGATGTCATTTTTATCTGCTTGAGGGGACTTGGTTGCTAGGCAACCTATCTCTCAAATTTGGGACTCTTCTTTGACTCCAAGGATGGCATCCTGGCCTATTGGACATTCATAATTTACTACCAATGGAACATTAACATTTGAAAGTGGAGAGGCTGTAAATGTTAGTTGCCCTGGGTGTATTTTTAAAATGGAAATCCTGATGAGTTTATTTGACAGAGATGTTTTTTGCAACTTTCCTATTTGCAAATATACTCAGTATTAATTCTTAATCAATTTGCACTCTGTTAGCTAGTTAGCAAATGGGATTGCATTTCAACGACTTCCTGTTTATACTCAGAAACCTCAGAGTCATCCTTTATTCTCCTTCTCCCTGACTCCTCACATTTTGTCAGTCACCAAGTCCTGCAAATTTCACCCTTGAAAAGCCTCTTGAATGAATTTCTGCCTCCTTTTCTCCATCCGGCAGATTGAAGGGATACATCTGAGGCCTCACAATTTTTGATCTGGGCTGTAGTAGACTTCTAACTTATCTTTTTTTCTTGAATTTCTCTCCCTTTGATCTATTCACCTCCTCCCTTTCCCTCTCTCTCTCCCTTGCATAATTCTGTGAAAACCTAGATCTGACCATATTATTCTTGCTTCAGCTCTGGATGGTTTCTGGAGCTGAATGACACCTGTCATGGCATTGAGAGCCTCACCACCTGGCTCCACCCAATCTTTCTTTGCTGCTTCTCAGCGTGCTCTGACTTCTGGCCATACAAAACCTATCCTTTGCTGTTGTCCAGATCATTGTCACACCTTACCATACCTTTGCAGAAGCTAGTCTCCCTGTCTAGAATGCCTGTTACTGCTCTTCATCGACATGGGTGAGATTTGAGTTGTGTACAGCCCAACTGATATGCACCTTTTCACTGACACTTTTAATCCCTATGCACATCGCTATTCCCAGAGCATTGTGAGAAAGCATCCCGTTGTTGTATTACAGTTCTGTAACACATTGCTCGTCCTAAACCAGTTTTTTTTTTTTTTTAGACCATGGCACACTTGATCAATGATGCACAGAGATGGGACACACTGCCCCGTGCAATGCTGAGCGCTCCAGCTGTGTCTGTTTCCTGTCTCTCTGCATTTTGAGTACATTGAGACTGGCAGTATTTTAAGGCCAACCTTGAATCTGTTCTCATTTAGTTCTTTAAAAAGCTAGTCATTTGCAATTATCCCTACTGTTATCTATTGCAAGTGATAAATGATTCATGATCAGCTTCTCACCTGATGCTGAAGTACAGGTGTACTATAGTGCTGTTTAAAAACAACTGCTTAATACCATCATCCCCCTAGAGCACGTAAGGTGCTTTACCTGTCTTTGTAATTCAGTCTGCTTACACAAATAAATTCTCATGATCAAGATACGTGCCATAACTGAATCCTTGTGTTCTTACTGATCATTGTTATGTGGGGATGTGTAGCTTTCAGTTATTCATAGATACAAGGTAAGGAACCCCCTTACCATGAGCTGAGCAGTGTGCTAAGTCCAAAGCTTATGATGGTTGATCATAAGGATTGGGAGCCACAGAAAAGACCTTCACTACTTAAATGAGACAATTAAAGCAGTAAAAGGAGTAATAAATACAACTGGGAGAAGCATATTGAAAAGTAATGTAGCGTATATAAATTCATATAGTTTATATAAGTATATATTTTTTCAGTATGTTGCTACCAATACACATATGGTATTAGTAGAAACCTATATTTCATGATAGTTTTACATGGTCACAGGAAAAGCTCATAGGGTATCACATCTTTGGAGTAAAGATTGATGAGGAAGAATTTTTTTCTTCCCTAAGTTGATAAGGAAGAATTTCTTTTGTTGTTGTTTCATTTGTTTGTTTATTTTTTGAGACAGAGTCTTAGTTTCTTTCTCTGGCTAGAGTGCCGTGGATCAAAGCTCATGGCAACCTCAAACTCTTGGGTTTGAGAATCCTCTTGCCTTAGCCTCCTGAGTAGTTGGTAGTATATGTGTGTGCCACTACACCTGGATAGTTTTTCTATTTTTAGTAGAGGCCGGGTCTTGTTTGGGCTGGTCTCAAATTCCTGAGCTCAAGCAATTCGCCTGTCTTGACCTCCCAGAGTGCTAGGATTACAGGTGTGAGCCACCATGCCTGGCTTGGAAGAGTTCTTTTTTTAATGAAGATTCTAACAGCTGTGGAAGAGATTATCAAATTTGGAAATCACCAAGATTTTGCCATCAAGAATGAAATACTGTACTTGCATCAAACAAGGCTCATCACTGGATGAAACCATGAGATAAAAGGTTGATAGGGAACTTGACAATGGGAATTTCAGGCTGTGACCTCTTGAACCTGTTGCTCATCACTACAGTTGGAATATCCAGGTGTTGTGGAGTCCTGATACAGAGCAACATGAGGCTCGCAGCTCTGGATAGGAAGTCATCTTTCAAAAACACTGACTGTGAATCTAATCAAGCCTCTAGAGACAAGAGGAAATACAAGGGAAAGAGGAACGAGCTAAACAATGCTGCAAATGTGTTACTGATTCCTGCCACAAGTCAATAACTTCAAAAGAATGGGAGGCTAGGAGGGTGTGGTGTTCTAGACTAAGACGAGCAACATGCATGCCTTGGTTGTATCTTGATAGGAACAGATCGTGTAAATAGGAACAGATCCTGACTTGTGAGACAGTCAGGACATGGGATCAAGAATGGGTCTCAGGGGAGAATTTGTCATCCCGAGAATTATTGTGTTATTTTGTTAGTGTAATAACAGTATGTGGTTATGAAAGAAAAAGTGTGTGTGTGTGTGTTTTAAACAGATGTACACTATAATATGCTGGGTGAAGTGACATAATGTCTGAGAAGTACTTTAAAATATTGCAGCAGTAAAGGGGAAGAAGATGAAGCAAATGCGGCAAATGTTGATACCTGCTGAATCTGGGTTAGATGGGGACTCATTTCATTAGTGTCTATAATTTTGAGTGAGTTTGAAAATTAGGTATACATATAAAAATTATACATGTATGCGTATACCTATATGTTATATATGTACACATATATGCTTATTTTCTACTTCAGTTTTAACATGGTGTTAAGTTAAATAGTCCACAAGTATATAAAGAGACGAGACTCCTCAGTAGAGAAGATTTGCCAGTGTTTGTTGATGGGAACTGGAGTGCAGACATGAGAGTGTTTAATAACATTTGCCTTAACCTGTTTGGTTTCAGGGGACAGATGTGTTCATCAGGGCCAGCTATTACTCTGAGTCAGAGTAGGGACATTCAGGAAAATGATACGACATTTAAAAAAGAACTTTTAATCTCAGGCATATTAGTCTTCATGCAAATGATGTTAATTGCCCGTGAAACTTATTTAGTCTTCAGAGCTATCCTGGTTAGACATATAAATAGAATATTTTTTCTTATCTACTTACTTTTGTTATTGAGTGCCCTTGAAAGTTATAATACTGAATTTATCTTAAAGCATCTCTAATTCATCGCAACTGTTTTCACCCAAATAGTCCAACTGACATATGAGTTCAGCTTACAACTTACTAGCCCTTGAGAAAATATCTAAATTTTAGTCTTTGTTAATTTTAATCTATAAAGGCCACCACTTTTCATTTAAAGTTTTCATTTCATTTCCTTTGCTATTGTGAAGGAAACCAAATACTATTTAGGGATCAGTTTTTCTAAAGCAAGCCATGACCAAAAAAAAAAAAAAAAAAAATTACAGAACATGGGAAAGCTTGAACTTCAGACTTTGTCAAACAAATTTGATATAAGATACCAGAGAAAAGCATTTTCAAAATTTACTGTTTATTTTTCAATGGACTCTAAATCTGACAAAATGAGCTCTGTAGAGTCTAATTGAAATAGACATCTATAATATGTTTAAAAATTCTAACCAACTGGAAAATAAAGCTAGGCTATGTCAAAGAACCCATTTTCCAATTCACAATCCCAGCGATTATGGGTTGGATGTTACTCAATTCTATCTCTTACAAAAGTGCAGCCTTTTACACTGATTATATTTCCTATTGCCTTTTCCTTATCAGAAGTTCCCTTTAAGGTAGAGCTAAAATAATTCTCCGTGCTGACCTAGTCTGGTCTGGATTGGTTGGAAAGGGGTCTTCTTTCCTGATGGTGCTATTCTTCATGGGGTCATATCCCTGTATCCAGGACACATTCAACCTTGTTCTCCCTCTGAATAGTTTATGGATTTTTCCACTATACCTTCAGAATGTGATTAGGAACAGCTAAAAACATCCCGTCCTATTATTCTTTCAAAGTGAGGCCAGTGATATCAATGCTAATAAGCCTCACATCAAGCTACTGACCACATGGGCTTCTTCCTTTACTCTGAGCAAGAGCACTCGGCTATAAGACAGGTGGTGGGACCAGACCGAATTCCTTTTTGTTATCCTGGCTCAGTATCAGGTACAGGTGCTAAGAAATATCAATCCATCCCCAAAAGAGGGAGCTTAGAAGGGGCCAAGAAAGAGCAATTAGCTTGGCTGCATGGTCACTGAAATTCTGGAGAATGACTCTTCATCCTATAGAAGGGCCAGATCACCACCGTATGTCTTATTTGAACTTTAAAACCTTCAAGCACAATCAAAAATTAACAACAGAACCCCTAAGCTGTTTTTGAGTGTAACATTGACCCTCTGGGCACGGCTGCACGAGAGTCACGGCATAGCCTGGGAGGTGTCTCATTTCTATATACCTTCCGTAAATCTATCTCCTCCTTTGAGTACCCTCCTCTCTAAGTCAGGTTAAGCTCTTGAAATAACAATGAGAAGGGCCCATTAGAGTGCTTATGTGTTCACTGAATGAATGAATAAATGAAGTAGTGAATGCTGTCTTATAGCTCTGTGGGTTTCTCATACTGCTTGAGGATTATACCCACGCTTCCCTCCTCCACACTGTTTCAGCAGGAGAGGAAGGATGTGAGCTGGATGTGAGATGAGGATGACTTTGGAAGCCAGCATGCCACACATTACAATAGGTGTTTCTAAGTGTTTCTACTCTGCTACTATCATCTGTGCTAACTTCAGACTCGTTACTTGTTACATTAGGAGCTTTTGGAAAGGAGCAAACCCAGAATCATCCATCTTTCGTGTAAGTGTTCCCAGGGCCGAGTGAAAGAAGATCAGGTACAAAATACAGACTGTAGAAAATTCTTCTTCAATTCTATACTGACATTTTAATTTTTTAAAGAGAAAATTGGTAAAGCAATACTGTTTGGAACTTTGAGCTTTGCAAACAGCAAACAACAGGGAACTTCTGGTCTTGCAGAATTGTAGAATCTTCAAGGTTGGAAGAGGGCTAAAGGGTTGACCTCTACTTTTCAAGTGGTATTTCTACAAAATCCTCATCTTCTCCACTTTTTCACCAAGCAACCCCTCCAACATGGTGGCCAATAATCTGTAAATTATTCTTCCAGGTTGGGAAATTATTCCCTATCCTCATATGAAGTTTGCTGTCTTCAAATTCCACCAGTTTATCTTGGCCCATGCATTGTGGCTTTTCAGAAGCTGACTCTCACATCTGATGGCCCACTGGCTCCATGAGGGCAGTGATTGTGTTCCCTAAGAATCTTCACTTGCATCTCAGATGGCATACTATCTTCCCCTTCACCCTACTTTGAATTTGCTCTGTTTTCTTCTTTCTATTAAAAAACATATTGGTATAATTTATAGATAATAAAGTGCACAAATTTAAACTGCAATTTGATGAATTTTGACTAATTGTACACCTGTGGTACTACTACCATAGTCAAGATATCAAAGATTTCTATCACCCTCCCCCCAAATTTCCTTGTGCTCCTTATAATCTATTCCTTTTTCCATGCTCCTGCCTCCCTATCCCCAACTGATTTGCATTCTGTTACTATAGATTACATTTTCATTTTCTAGAATTTTATATAAATGAGATAATACAATGTATATTTTTATGTCTGGCTTCTTTCTCTTAGCATAAACTATTTTGAGGTTCATTCATGTTGTTATGTGTCAATAGTCCATTTCTCTTCATTGTGGAGTTGAATTCCATTGTATGAATAGTCCATAATTTATTGTTCATTCACCTGTTGGTGGACATTATTTTTTCCAGTTTTTGACTGTCAGGTCCCATCTGGGGTGCCACTTGTTAGGGCCTGGGACTGGCTAGGTCTCCAGCCCCTGCTTATCTATCATCTGGTCGCAGACTGTTGTGCTATTTTGCTCAGGAACTCATACCCTTAGATGCCTGAGGGTTATTCGCCTTAGCAGAAAGGGGAGAGAGAGAAACAATCTTAGTAAGAAAGTAAATCTTAGCAGTCTTCTTGGAGAGATTCCGGGCAGATGCCCTGTGGGCAGGAGGAGTGAAAGAGTCAGAGTGAGCGAGTCTGTGAAAGAATAGCACACACGCTCCCCGACTGCCTTCTCCTGCAGCTTCTTATAGATGTAATCCCGTGGCTACTTGCACCACAGGTGTAGAGACTAGGAGAGCCAAATCCCTTCCCCATGCCCTAATCACCAAAGTGTTACATTCCCAAGATGTTGCCAGTGTTTCTTATAATTACTGAGTGTTCTGAGCTTTGCTCTTGCTTCTCCTTCCCATGAAGCTATATGGTGGTCTGCTACATTTAACTATTATAAATAAAGCTCCTTTGAACATTCCAGTACAGGCCTTTCATAGACATATGTTTTCATATGTTTTCATTTCTCTTGGATAAACAGCTAAGAGAGGAATGGGTAGGTTTGTGATGGGTGGATATTTAACTTTTTAAGAAATCGCCAAACCGTGTTCCGAAGTAATTGTACCATTTTACATTCCCACCATCAGTGTATGAGTTTTCCAGTTGTTCCACCTCCTTGCTAACTCTCTTATTATCAGTCTTTCTGATTTGAGCCATTCTCCCGGGGGTGTAATGGTAGATCATTGTTGTTTTTATTCACATTTTTTCTCAATGACTAATGATGTGCATCTTTTCGTGTGTTTATTAGCTATTTGTATTGCTTCATTCATGAAGCCTCCTGTTCAAATATTTTATTAGGTTTCTTTTCTTACTTATCTGTATGAGTTCTTTACAAGTTATAGATATAATCCCTTTGTATGCATGTTGTAAAATATTTTCTCCAAGTTTGTGCCTTGCCCTTTTATTTTCTCAACAGTGACCTTCAAAGAGATAAAATATTTAATTTACATAAAGCTAAAGATATTATTATTTTATGTTATGGTTCATGTTCTTTTTGTGTGTGTGTCTGATCTAATAAATCTTTATTCCCTGGTCACAAAGATTTCTCCTATTTTTCCTAATGTTTTTTAGTTTCTTTCCTCTCTTACATACAGGTCTGTGATCAATTTCGAGTTCATATTTATGTGTGAGATGAGGTAATGATTGATGTTCATTTTTTTCTATGTGGCTATCCAGATGTTCCAGCATCATTAATTAAAAACAAACAAAAAATTGTTCTTTTCCATTGGATTTCCTTGGCACCTTTGTAAAATGTCAAATGGCCACATATACGTAGCTCTATTTCTTGACTCTTTATTCTGTTATCTTTAAGTCTATTCTTTTTGATCACTGTGTCTTTAAAGCAAGTCTTACAATTAGCTAGCAGGCCTCTAACTTTATTCTTTTTTTAAAAAAATGCTTTGGCTTTTTTTAGATATTGAACATTTCCATATAAGTTTTAGAATCTAAACTGTCAATGTTGATATTAAAGTCTGATGAAATTTTGTTAGGAGTTGCATTCAATCTATCAATTTGGGGAGAATTAACCTCTTAATAGTGGGTATTCCAATCCATAACCATGGTATATATCTCTGTATATTTGGATTTTCTTTAAGGCCTAAATGATCTTAAATTAGAGCTTCAACTATATCTTTTGGTTAGTTTTATTCCTATATACTTTATATCTCTCTTCTACACTACTGTAAATAGATTGGTTTTTATAATTCTGTATTCTTTCTGCTTCTACATATGGAAATAAATTAGACTTTTTATATAACCATGCATTCTGTGACTTTGCTATATTTATTTATTCTAAATTTTGTTTGTTTTTTTTTAAGAGACAGAGTCTCACTTTGTCACCCTCGGTGGAGTGCTGTGGCATCATAGCTCACAGCAACCTCCAGCTCTTGGGCATAGGCAATTCTCTTGCCTCAGCCTCCTGAGTAGCTGGGACCACAGGCACATGCCACAATACCCAGCTATTTTTTTTGTTGCAGTTTGGCCAGGACTGGGTTTGAACCTACCACCCTCAGTATAGGGATGGTGCCCTACTCACTGAGCTACAGCTGCCCATTATTCTAAAATTTTTTAATAGTTACCTTATGAATTTCTATATAAACTTATGTGTGAAGAGGGGTGATTTTCTTCTTTTAAAATCTTTATCTCTGTCTTTTTTTCTTGCCTTATTACAATGGCTCAGATCTATAGTATAGTGCTCTATAGAAGTGGTATGGGTAAATATCCTTGCTTTATTTTTATTTAATTATTTTTTTTGGGGGGGGAAGCTTTTAGTCTTTTGTTAAGTATAATGTTAGCTTTAGATTTTTAATGATAGATTTTATCAGATGGATATTCCTAATTCCCACTATTCCTAATTTGCTAAGAGATTTTATCATGAGTGGTTTGAATTTTGTCAAATGCTTTTTCTGTACTTGTTGAACTTTCTGCTTTAATCTGTTGAAGTGGTGAATTATCATTAGAAAAAAGTTAAACCAGCCTTGCATTCCTTGGAATAAACCCTACTTTGTTATGAGTTATTCTTCTTTTAATAAATTTCAATGTTAGTTTAATTTGCTAATATTGTGATGATAATTTTTGAATCTTTGTTCACTGGTTTGTAGTTACTGGTTGTAGCTTTCTTTTCTTGCCATTCTTTTGTTTACTGTTGATCCAGTTCATTCTTGAATACAAAATAGTAGAGCTGTGCTTGTGTGGCTGGTGAGTACCTTCTGCCTCTGAGTCTTCCTCCATAGTTGCTAGGAAGAAGGGACAAATGGTCTGGTATGACCAAAGGGTTATCAAAGAACTTTCTTGAATGACACCTCGTGCATCTTCATGGTATTTTCTTAGGCAAAGATGACTACTTTTGCTCAAGAAAAACTAAGAGTTGAATAGTGAGTCAAACAATGGCTATTAAAAACTTAGACTCTTTGGTTCAGCTTTCCACTGATTTCCTGTCCCTGGCTGGTCACAGTTGGGCTGGACTCCATGTATCTACTCCACAGTAGATTGCTATTTTATTGATGACCCTGTCTGTGACAATGCCAGAGAGTGAGGGCAGCAAAGAAGGGCCAGGAGGCAGGGACACTGCTGAGATGTTTCCTATTCTCATTATGGTTCTAGCCAAGCTACATGACCTGTGGCAGGTTTCTTGATCTTTCTGGACCTCAGTTTCTTTACCTTCAAAATGGGTTACCAACATATCCTTGAAAAGTTCTAATAATTAAAGATAATGTGTGTATGTGTGAGAGCCTTGTATGTGTGTGTAGAATGGTAAACATTATTACTACTTCAGTATTTAAAGTCTCTGAGCCCTAGTATACTCATATGTAAAATAAGTATAATAATATATAAAATGGAGATAATCCTATAGTGTTATTTTAGTTTTGAAAAACTTTTTTGTTTTTAATTATTATGAATAAATGATAGTTGTATATCTTTATGGGGTACATGTGACATTTTGATATAGGCATAAATGCGTATTAATCAAATCAGGGTAACTAGGATATCCTTCACCTCAGACATTTATCATTTCTTTGTGTTAGGAACATTCCAATTCCATGCTTTTCCACAGTGGAACTAAGATGAAGTGACAGTGCCTACTATACCATAAATCCTCATAAAACTCTGTTTTTCTCTCCTTTTCTACTTGACCTTTTAGACCTCGTAGTGAGCACCTGTTTTGCAGGTTAACAAATTTGTACTGAGAACATACTATGCTAAAGAATACAGATTTCCATGTTTTTCATTTATTGATATTCATCAGCCCATTTTTACAAATCATCTCTATATCAGTCACCATGCATTTTAGGAATGTATTTTAAGAGATTTTCAATTATTTGGAGGTCTATATTTGTAGTTAGAGCCTGAGTCCTTGGCTTCCAAGTCAGACTTAATTGGAAATAAACTTATCTTTTAGGTATGACAAATTTAAACCAGCCAATATGCCTGTGAAATCCTATTCATTGTTCATCAGTCTATCTAAATATTCCCACAGGTATGAGTTTCCAGTATCTCTTCTTCTTAGCGCCTCATTTATTCAATTGTCCTGAGATCTATGGAAAAATATGCTAAATAGCTCTTCTCTTTCTCTGAATGACCTACCTCACAAAATGTGGTTTCTTAATTGTTTTGAATGCTAATAAAGACATGGCAGTGGCCAGGCATGGTGACTCGTGCCTGTAATCCTAGCACTCTGGGAGGCTAGGGTGAGTGGATTGCTTGAGCTCAGGAGTTCAAGACCAACTTGAGCAAGAGCGTGACCCCTTCTCTACTAAAAATCTAGCCAGGTTTTGTGGCTGGTACCTGTTGTTCCAGCTACTTAGGAGGCTGAGGCAAGAGCATTACTTGAGCCCAAGAGTTTGAGGTTGCTATGGAGTTATGATTCCACGACACTCTACCCAGGGCAACAGAGTGAGACTCTGTCTCAAAAAAAAAAAAAAAAAGACATGGCAGCTACAGAGACTTCAATTTAGCTGAGAATTACTCAGGAAACCCCCCACCCCACCCCCCATTTTGGAGCTTAGAATCCAGGGCTCTTCCTGTGCCTCTTCTATTTTCTTCTCTGTGGGAAGGATGCGATCAATGACACTGGGCATAATATCCACCTGACATACTGAGGTGCTTAAAAATGGTCATTGATTGCCAAAAGAATGTGAGATGCTTTCTTAACTAGCTTCAGAGTCATTAAGGCCATACGTAGACAAAAGAGTAGAAATAAATGGCAGCAAAAGGGAGGGCAATGGCATAAACAAGAGGCAAGTGAGGGGTATAGAGAAGTTTTACTTTCTAAGGGTGTTTTTCTCCTTCAAGTCCTTTTTGTGAGAAGGAGATGCAGTGGAATGAGAATTCTCTCCCTTCATTCCATAGTTATTTATCACATCAAGTATGTGTTAATGTAGGGGAGAGGTTGGTGAAGAATAAGTAGACCTCATTTTCTGCATCCTTGAGAGATTTATCAAAAACGGATACAAAACTTACTGCTATGAAACTGTCAAACAAAGGGTAGTGTGGTAAATTGTATTGACAGTTTATGACAAATAAAAATATGATAATAGACTGAACTCGATTGGGAAGGAGTCAGAACACTATCTCTTTTCCAGTGATAGTCTGTAAATCTGGTTGTGAAAATATATTGGAAGAGACAGATGGGCATCCTTTCTAGCTTCATGCAAACATTATAAATAAAACATTTCTTGTAATCCTTGGAATTTTGTTTGGTGCATTTTAAAAGATCTACATTTTAAAGCCCTGAGCTGTAGATTCATTAGAAAATATAATTTTACTACTGATGTTAAACATAAATATGTATCCATGCAATTTTCTACAGCTTGAATAACTTTTAAGGAAATTTATTCATGGTCTACTTCACAAATAATCAACTTTTGCTTCTCCGCCCTGAAGATTATGGATCTTATGAGTTGTCTATGTGAATATTTCATATAAAGCCTTCTTATCAATTCATGATCCAAATCACTGTTTGTTTTTTGTTTGTTTGCAAAAGAAAAAGAAGTGAGTGTTAAGAAAATATAAACTAATTTCAGTGCTAGCTTTAGGCAAGAAATAATTTTGAAGGTAAATTTTGCTGTTAAAAGGAAATCACTACATTCCTAAATCAAATAAGAATGGTTGCTGTCAATTAACAGATTGTATAAATGTGCTAACAGACCCACATCTTACCTGGGCAGTCATTCCTTTCTTAAGTTCATGGCTACTATATAAACATGTTAAGAGGGCTTAGGAAGTTGTCTTTATTAACAGGATTCTATCTTCTCTATCCTGCTCTGATCATTTGTGCTGAGCATTTGGAGCCTGGGATAATCAATTTATATAACTCCCTTGACGTGACTGTGATACTTCATAAATATTCCATGAATTCTTAAAAATCCAGCTGAATTATTTGAGCCAGACTAAATAAGTTGTAAATCAGGATGTTAGATATCAAGTGGACCCTATGTGTAATTTTCTCCAACATCTGCCTTTAAAAGAAGAAAAACCAACCCTGAGGTATTAAATGATTCTCCAGATTCACAGAACATATGACTAGAAGTGTCAAAACTATTATAGGATGCCAATCTATTGACTCTCAGTCTGGTATTCTTTTCTCTATTATACAATTTGTGTAGCAGTCCCTAATATTTGGTTGACCCTAAAATGCCTGCTGGTACCGTTTATTGGCAGCATCACAGTGTAACCATTTTCGTTTGAATGCTTACATATAAATTCAAAGCCCCAGTAAGCCATCCATAAAAGTTAACAATGTTATTTTACTTCTCCTCCTTTTATTAATGGCTTCACTCCCTCTATTTCCCATCTTTCTTGTTTGCTTGAACTCTTAGGTAGGAGGGATAGAGCTATTAGTTTTATCAGTTAGGAATGCATTTGGCAGCAAGTAATAAAAATCTTGAATAGTGGCTTAAGTCCCCAAAACAATTATTGCTTGCTTATTCAAACAAGGTGGACAGGTAATGGTAGGCAGAGCAATACATTGATGCCCTGAAGTCTTTAGGCTCTTTCTAGCTTTCTACCCTACCATCAATCACTATTGGAGTTTGGTCCTTGTGTTTGCTGTTTCATGGTCTCAAGATGGCTGACTTGGGTCTAGGCATCACACAAGCATCTCAGGCATCAAAGAAAAGGCCTCCTGAGACTCTTTTTGTTTGTTTGAGAATAGAAGCTTTCTTCTAATGTTTTTATTGGCCAGGACCATAATACTTAGCTAGCCCTAACTGCAAATGCTGGGCAAGTGAATGTTTAGTTTTCCATCCTCTGTGGTATAGGAGAAGAAGATTAGCTCTGCCACCTAAAAAGGTTTGTCATACTGTCATAGTCCAACCCTGTGGCTGTCTGGAACAATGTCCACAATATGTGCCCATCTTCCCTGTACTCTATCTATGAGGAAACAACCCTCCCTCATGGCTAGAATTCTATTTATTTCCAGTCAATTGGAAGTGTGAATACCACAGCTAAAGATATTACTTAGACACTATTTTCAAATTTGATAATGCTTATTTCTTCTCATTTCTGGGTTCTGCCATCCTTCTTAGACCTAAATTTATGCACAGTTGCCTTGAAGAAACTTGAAGCAATAGGTCCTGGTGGGCAGATACTATGCTGAATCTTTTCTTTATTCCCAGGGTCTCTAATCTTATATCTTGGTAAGACATTTGTTTCCTCATTTATTATTTATTTATTTATTTACTTCTTTAAGACAGAGTCTGACTTTGTCACTCTAGGTAGAATGTCATGGCATCATAGCTCATAGCAACCTCAATCTCTTGGGCTCAAGGGATTCTCTTCCCTCAGCCTCCCAAGTAGCTGGGAGGGCACACACCACAACGCCTGGCTAATTTTAGGGACGAGCTCTTGCTCTGGCTCAGGCTGGTCTCAATCCTGTGAGCTCAGGCAGTCTACCTGCCTAAGCCTTCCAGAGTGCTAGGATTACATGTATGAGCCACTGCGCCCAGCCTGCTTTCTTATTTATATTTTTAAAACATTGCCAGTTTAGGAACAGTGTAATACACTGGGTTTTGGTGCATAATGTGATGAATTTTGGTAAATGTATATACCCATGCAACCATTGAAATGTACAGAGGGTGCCAAAAATTGTATACACGTTTTAAGAAAGGAAAAAACTGCATTAAATTTGTAATACTCAAATCACATTTGACTGTTGCAATTAGACAAGGTGCTCAATGTAGCTCCTGTATTCATCTTTTATTAATAGTATATATTGAGTACTACAATTTTAATAGAGTTTTTTCCTTTCTTAAAGTGTGCATATATATTTTAGCCATTAGTATTGGTTTGCTGGGCTGCCATATCAAAGTACTATAAACTGAGTGAGTTAAAACAACAGAAAGCTATTGTCTCAGTCTGGAGGCTAGATGCCTGGAATCGGATGTCATTTGGGCCTTGTCCCTCTGAAACCTGTAAAGGAGAATCCTTCTTTTCCTCTTTATAGCTTCTGGTGGTTTCCTGTCATCTTTGGCATTCCTTGGCCTACAATTATATAACTCCAGTGTCTACCTTCCTGGTCACGTGACATTCTCCCTGTGTGTCCTGTCTACACATGGCATCATCTCATGAGGGTACCAGTTACACTGGATTAGGGATTTATCCTGCTCTAGTACAATACCATCTTAACTAATTGTAATACATCTGGAATGTTCCTGTTTCAAAAAGGTTACATTCCGAAGTACCCTTAATATCATATAAATGTATATACCCATGTAACTATGTTAATACCATGTAGTCTGTTATATATTGGAACAGGGATCAAGGGATCAACACTTTTTTTTTCTGTAAAAAAATTAGATTAGGGGTTAGATCAGGGGTGTTCAATCTTTTTTCTTTTCTGCCTCACTTTGGCAAAATAAGAGTTGTCTTGAGACACACAGTAAATACACAAACACTAAAGAAAGCTGATTAGCAAAAAACAAAAAAAATATCCAGATACTTTTTGTGATATCTGACACCACAGATAAGCAAAAAATGTCCTCACAAAATCAGCATCTGGCCTGCAGGCCTCAGGTTGGACATGCCTGGGTTAGATAGTGAATATTTTAGGATGTGTGGGCCATATAGCCTCTGTTGCAACTAGAGTTTACTATGCTGTTGCAGCTCAAAAGCAGCCACAGAAAATATGTAACAAAGTGAGCCTGGCTGTGTTACCATAAAAGTTTCTTTACAAAAATAGTAGGCAGACTGGATTTGGCCCATGGGCCATAGTTTGGGCCATAGTTTGCTGACTACTGTGTTAAAACATTTCTGTCATCCCAGAAGGTTCCATCAGTCTCCCTTTCTGTACAGTTCTCACCTCCTTTAGTCAAACACTTTCCAGCTTTCTATCACTGTAGACTCCTTTGCCTTTCTATTTTGTAATATTCTGATGATGGGGCAGTCTGTATGCTTTTAGTCTGGGGCTCTTAGGAAGGAAATGGCTTTGAACATTTTTATACAGTCTTTTGTTTGTTTTGTATTTTTGTGGATATATATTCTTGTTTCTCCCAGGTAAATACTCAGGGATAAAATTTCTGAATAAGTATATGTTTGATATTTACAAGAAACATTTCCCGAAAATAGCTGTCCCATTTTGGACCTTCACCAGCTGTTATGAGAGGTCTGGTTGTTCACATTCTCATCAGCATTTGTGTTATCTGTCTTGGGCTTTTTTTGAGACAGAATCTCATCCTGTTGCCTAGTCTAGACCACTATGGCATCAGCCTAGCTCCTAACAACTTCAGACTCCTGGGTTCAAGTGATCCTTCTGCCTCAGCCTCCCAAGTAGTTGGGACTGTAGGCACCCACTAGGATGCCTTGCTAATTTTCCTATTTTTAGTAGAGGCAGGGTCTCATTCTTGCTCAGGCTGGTCTGGAACTCCTGAGCTCAAGGGATCCTCCCACATCAGTCCCCTGGCGTACTAGGATTACAGGTGTGAGCCACCATGTTTGGCTATGTTATCTGCCAATCCAGCAAGTGTATACTGAAATCCCATTGTGATTTTAATTTGCATTTCCATGATGGCTAATGATATTGAAGTGATTTCCTTCCTTCTTTCCTTTCTTCCTCCCTCTCTCTCTTTCTTCTCTATTTTCCACGAAGTCCTGAGAGGGGTGTTAAACTCTCCAACAGTGATTGTGTGTTTATCTATTCTTTTCTTTAGTTCTGTTAATTCTTGCTTCATGCCTTTTTTTTTTAAAGATTAATAATTTTATTTGATTGAAAATATTTTTAAGAGAGATTCTTCATATTGATACTGAGAGCTGAGTGGGATTTTTCTTTGGGATTCTTAAGAAGCTGTCCAAGATAGTGAGCAGATACAATAATTTTTTCTTATAGAGCCATTCAGTACTTGGATGGAAGAAATGCATTCCTTTGTGAGATAAATAAATGCAGAATAAATAGGTAGTTCTCAGATCTGCTTTAATACCAAATAAAAGGCATTTAATTCTCATCTGTCCATAACATATATTTAACAAACATTTATTGAGCTTGTGATATGTTGGTGCTAGATTTGGGAAGTACCGTTGTTAGGTACTCATGGTATAGGATACATTGATTAACCTATCGCATGATTAATATGGAGGAAAAGCATCTTGCTATTTTGCCAAATGTGGAAAGATGGTCAAGTTTGTTCAGTATAATATTTTCTTAAGAGTGAATCTCATTCATAACATCTGAATGTACATAGCAATAGGACAAAATATTGGATGAGTAGCTCCTAACCCTAACTTCTCATTATCTGCACCCAGCAGCTGAGGCATAACTGTATCTTGCTTTGATCAACCCTGGGAGTCCAAGGAAGTCCAAATTCAGTACAGCTGGTTAACATGTTTTCTGGCCTTCTAAACATCTGAACTCTTTTGACCCTTCTCTCTTTTCCTTTTGCCCTTCTCATGTGGTACTTCAGCCACCAAAAATTACTCTTTCTTAATCATTACATTCTCAGACATACCACAAGAACTTTGTAAATACTTGTTCATTTTCTAGATCAAACTTCCTTTACACTGCCTCTTCCATATCCTTCAGATCTTAACTGTGATGACACCTCGTGTCCTAATGCTTCCCGACCCTCTAATAGGTGCCACATCTATGTTTACCTCGGAGCTCAATTCCTTACTTAGGCTAGATATGTTAGTTGCTAAGCTTGCAATGCATGTTAACTGTTTGTTATTATTAGTATTACTATTATACTTCTAAAATACATGTTGATTATTGAGAAATCAAAAATTAGCCTTTCTGTTCGGCATTTCTTTTTCTTGCTGATTCTTCTGAATATATCGCTGGCATTCAGGTCATTCCTGGCTCTTCCAGATCCTATGTCCCACACGACTGAGGTTGTATCACACTTACCAGCTGTTTGTTTCTTTTTATTTTGCTTTTATTTTCTATTTTTGAGAGACAGAGTCCCATTTTGTGCCCTGAGTAGAGTGCTCTGGCATCATAGCTCACAGCAACCTCAATCTCTTGGGTTCAAGCAATCCACTTGCCTCAGCCTCCCAAGTAGCTGGGACTATAGGCACCTGCCATGATGCCCAGTTAGTTCTTTCATTTTTTTTTTCTTTCTATTTTTAGTAGAGAGAGGGTCTTGCTCTTGTTCTTGCTCTTGAACTCCTGAGCTCAAGCAATCCACCCATTTCTGCCTCCCAGAATGCAAGGATTACAAGTGGTAGCCACCACCCTGGGCCTGCTTGTTTCTTGAGTATGGCCACAAACTCCTAAATGGCCCTTTCCAGTCACCTAGACCTAACCTGTCTCCTGAAAACATAAGTGATAACTCTAGTAGATTTAGATGGAACTCTTCTGCACTCCACAGAGAATTTGGTGAGGGAGGGCTGAGCAGAGACAGGCCTCTTTCACACTAGAATCATATGGGGATAAGTATTTTTCCAAATTGCCAAATTCTGGAAGATCTGTCAGTCTTCTGTCTCTGAGTGGACATCTCTGGTTTTGGCATGGCCAATGTGCTTATCTTCTAGGAACGTCACATGTATGTTCCTTTACCTTTCCTTACAATCTATGTCTTTACAGTAGAGTGGTGCCCACACTTCAGATCCCCAGGGGACAGGTGCCTCTGGTCTGCCAGTGAGGCTACAGTGTTTCCCTTGGTGAGAAACATTGTGTTGGGAGAAGGAAGGTGACCAAAAATAGACCTTTCAAGCCAAAGATACTCTTTTCCAGACTTTTCTTGGAATGAATGAGTAATAGAAACTTCCTTCGAACTAAAGCTGCTAAGCAAGAGAAATAGAAACCTAGTGCTAGAGGATTAAACCCAGTGAGAATTTGCTTGAATATTACCCAACGGCAAAAAAACCTGAGCTGAGAAGTAGAGAGAAACTAATTCCTAACAGCATCACTTAGCACCTTGAGACAGTCCCATCTGAGGCGTCACACTTTGAGCTTCTCGGTTGCACAGCAGTATATCCTCTGTGTTGGTTAAGCTTGATAGAGTTAGGTTTCTCTCATTTCTGTCTGAAAGGTTTCTTACTAATTCACCATTCATTAAGGCAGAAGGAAAGTCATGTCTGTGACCTTTAGTCCAAATGGAAGCACAGCCTTCAAGTTAACTCACAGCCAAATGAAGGTCTATTATTATTTGCATTTTCCCTGCTCTCCATGGGGCCCTATAGCAGTGGCCACAGGTGGTTAGAAGGATTTGGTCTTTGAGTCACGCATCCAGGAGCACAAAAGGGCATTATAATGGCTAATGGATTCCTCTCTGGGACTTCCTTCTCTGTTTCCTACCAAAATACCCGTTTAAAAGCCTGCAGGATACAGATGGCGTGCTTCATGTCTTTTGAAACTTTGCTATTATGTTCATATACATTTTGCGTTGTTGTGACTTCTTGCTGAATCGATGTTTTTAGCATTATAAATGTCCTTTCTTATATTTGGTAAAACACCTTATTTTAAAGTCAACCTTTCTCTGATTTTAATATAACCACACCAGCTTTTTAAAAAGCCTCATTACTGAGGTATGATTGACATATAAAAAGCTATGTGTATATTTCATGAATACAACTTGATGAGTTGAGAGGTGAATATACAACCACGAAACCATCACCGCAGTCTATTACTTCCAAAAGTTTCCTTCTGTATTCTTCATTATTATTATATAAGAACATTTACCATAAGGTTTACCCTTCTAGCAAAATTTTGAGTATATAATACAGTGTTGTTATCACCACCTACTATGCTGTGTAGTAGATCTCTAGGCCTTACTCCCCTTGAGTGACTAAAACTTTGTATCCTTTACCTCCCACATTTCCCTCCTATGAAGCCCCTAGCAACCACCATTCTCCCCTCTGCTTCAAGTTTAGAGATTTTGGGTTCCTTATGTCATAGAGATCTGTTGTTCTTCGTCTTATTTCGCTTAGCACATTATCCTCCAGGTTCAACCACACTATCACAAATGGCGGGATTTCCTTCCTGATTTTTAAAGTTGGATAATATTCCCTTATATGTATACACCCTATTCTCTTTATCCATTCATGCACTGATGGACACTTAGACTGCTCCCATGTCTTGGCTGTTGTGAATAATGCTGCAGGGAACATGGGAGTACAGATATTTTTTCAAGATCCTAATTTCAGTTTCTTTGGATATATACCCAGAAATGGGATTGAGATATCATATGGTAGTTCTATTTTCAATTTTTTGAGGAACCTCCATACTATTTTCTATAGTAGCTGAATTCCCACCAAGAATGTAGGAGGGTTCCCTTTTCTCTACATCCTTGTCAACACTTTCTTTTTTAATAATAGCCATTCTGACAGTCCTGAGGTGACATCTCATTGTAGTCTTGATTTGCATTTTCCGGTTGATCAGTGATGTTGAGCACATTTTTTTTTTTTTTGTATGACTGTTGGCTATTTGTATGTCTTCTTTGGAGAAAAGTTTATTTGAGTTCTTTACTCCTTTTTTTTTAATTGGCTATTTGGGGTTTTCTGTCTCCAGAATAGAACGAAGGAAGGAGGAGGGAGTGAGAGGGAGAGAGAGATAGAAAGGGGGAGAGAGAAGGGAATGGTATGGTATGGTAGGTAAGAGAAGGGTATGGAGGGAAGGGAGGGAAGGGAAGAAATAGTCTCTTATAGAGGAGGGAAGGGAAGGGAGAAAGAGTCTCTTGTAGCAGCATATGGTCATATCTTTTTTCCCCCAACTATTCTTGTACTCTTTTTCTTTAAATTGGTACATTTGATCCATTTTCACTTAAAGTGATTATTGATAGACAAGGATTTGTTATTGTCCTTTTGTTAATTGTTTTCTATTTTATACATCTTTTGTTCTTTTCTTCCTTTCTTGTTATCTTCCTTTGTGATGTGATGACTTTTTGGTGGTAATTCTCCTTTAAGTATATTTTGCTACAGTTTTTCTCTTTGTGTTTATAACTTCTTGTAATTTAAGCTGATAACAAATTAACTTTAATCCCATACATAAGCTATGTATTTTTACTCCCCCACTTTGTCACTGATGTCAGAATTTACTTCTTTTTATATTCTTTATCAAATTGTGTGTTTTAACTTTCATACTATTTAAAAGTGATTCAAGCACCACTATTGTAGTATTACAATATTCTGTATTTGTCTTTATGTTTATCTTTATCAGTGAGATTTATACTTTCGTGTGCTTTCATGTTGCTGTTTAGCACCTTTTGTTTGAACTTGAAGAACTCCCTTTAGCACTTCTTGGGAACTAGGTCTAGTGGTTGTAAACTCCCTCAGTTTTTGTTTGTCTGGAACAGTAGTTATTTCTCTTCCATTTTGTAAGGAGAGTTTTGTTGGATGTATTATTCTTGATCACAAGTTATTTATAGCAGCACTTTGAATATATCATCCCATGCTTGCCTGGCATACAAGATATTGACTGAAAAATCTTCTGGTAGTCTTATGGATATTCCCTTGTATGTGATCAGGGACTTTTCTCTTGCTTCTTCCACATTTCTCTCTTTGTTTTTGACTTTCAGTGACTTAATTATAATATGGCCTGGTGTGGACTTCTTTATTCAACCTGTTTGGAGTTGTTTGGGTTTCATGAATCTGGTTGTCCATTTCCTTCCTCATATTTGGGAAGATTTCAGCCATTATTTCTTTAAGTTAGCTGTCTTCTGCTTTTACCTTCTGTGCTTCTTCTAAGACTCCCATAGTACATATATTTGTTTGCTCAATGTTGTACCATAAGTTCTGTAGGCTTTAATATACATATGTGTATGTGTGGGTTTTTTTTTTGTGTGTGTGTGTGTATAATTATTTCAGTATATTTAGGGGTAACAAGTATTTTTTGTTAAAATTGTATTTTACGATTTTACAATTGAGTTTACGAATTGTATAATGCTGAAGTCAGTGCTTTTAATGTATCTGTCACCAGAATAGTGTGTGTTATACCTGATAGGTAATTTTTATCCCTTATTCCCACCTACTTATTAGTTTTCAATGTCCATTATATCACTTTATGACCAAATATATTCATCATCTAGCTCCCACTTATGAGAAACATGGTATTTGTTTTTCAATTTTTTAGATACTTCAATTAAGATACTGGTCTTTAGTTTCATTCAAGTTGCTGCAAAATAAATCATTTCATTCCTTTATGTAGCTGAGTAGTGATCCATAATGTGCATATACCATATTTTCTTTATCCATTAATCATTTTATGGGCTCTTAGGTTGATTCTGTATCTTTGCGATTACGAATGGTACTATAGTTAACTCAAGATGCATTAAAGACTTAAATATGAGATCTGAAATCATAAAAATTCTAGAAATAAATGAAGGGAAGTCTCTTTTGGACATTTGCCTAGGCAAGGAATTTATGATTAAGACCTCAAAAGCAGATAAAGCAACACCAAAAATAAATAAATGGGACTTAATTAAACTAAAAAGCTCCTGCACAGTAAAGAAAATAATTAATAGAATAACCAGACAGTGTACAGAATGGGAGAAAATATTCATAAAATGCATCTGACAAGGACTACTATCAAGAATCCAGAAAGAACTCAAACAAATCAGTGAGAAAAAAAATTACTTCTTCATTCATTTTTATTATTTTTTAGTTTTGTTCTTTTGACTAGATACTTTCAAATGACTTTTCTTCAGCTTTGTTAATTTCCTTCTTCCATTTGATTGAATCTGCTATCGAGGCTCTAAAATATTCTAATTTGCAAGAGAGAGAAAGCAGAATGTTTACTGACAGAATTATGGGACTCTATGAAGCATTCAAACATATGAGTTATAGGTATCCGAAGGGGAAGAAGAATGCCCCAGAGGAATGGAAGTCATTCTAGAGAATATTATAAATGAAAATTTCCCAAATATCACCAAAGATTCTGACACACTCCTTTCAGAGGGATATTAGTCCCCTGGTCACCTCAACTCAAATAGAGCTTCTCCAAGACACATTGTGATGAATCTATCTATAGTCAAGACAAAAGTAAAGATTTTGCAAGCTGCCAGGAGTAACTGCCAATGACCCATAGGGGCAAATCTATCAGGGTGACTGCAGACTTCTCTAATGAAACTTTTCAAGCCAGAAGACAATGGTGATCTGTCTTTAATCTACTTAAACAGAACAATTTCTAGCCCAGAATTCTATATCCTGCTAAGCTAAGCTTTAAAATTGATGGAGAAATCAAATCTTTTATCAATATGCAAACATTGAGGAAATTTGCCACAATAAGACCAGCTTTACAGGAAATATTTCAACCTGTTCTACACACTGACTATCACAATGGACCTTCAGCAAAGTAGACACTCAAGGGACAGAACCTAGTTCCCACAATGATGCAAAAGACAAAACTAAGCAATGGACTTTCACAAAACAAGATGAATAGAACGCTGCCACACTTATCAATTACCTCAATAAATGTCAATGGCTTGAATTCCCCACTGAAGAAGCATAGATTGGCTGATTGGATTAAAAACATAAGCCATCTATTTGCTGTCTGCAGGAAACATACCTCATGTTAAAAGACAAATTAAAACTGAGAGTTAAGGGTTGGAAGTCAATTTTTCAGGCAAACGGAATTCAGAAGAAAAGACGGGTTGCAATCTTATTTTCAGACACATGTGGATTTAAAGCAACTAAAGTCAAAAAAGACAATGATGGTCACTTCATATTGGTCAAGGGAAAAATACAACAAGAAGACATTTCAATTCTAAATAATTATGTACCCAATTTAAATGCTCCCAGATTCTTGAAACAAATCTTGCTTAGCCTGAGCTATTGATATTCTATAACACCATAATACCAGGGGACTTCACCACCCCTCTCTCAGAGCTGGACAGATTCTCTAATTTGCTCATTTATTCTTCAGCACCAGAATTTCTATTTGGTTTCTTTTAATGGTTTCTATCTTTGTTCACCTTTTCATTTTGTTCATACAATGTTTTATTGATTATGTTTTGTTGTCTATCTGTTTTCTCTTGTAGCTCACTAAGCTTCTTTAAGGTGATTACTTTGAATTTTTTGTTTGTAGATTTTTCTAGAGCTTTATTTTGCCTCTCATTTGGTGTCATGTTTTCCTGATTCCTTATGATCTTGGGAAAGCCTGGTGTTAGTATTTGCACATTTGAAGAAGCAATAAACTCTTCCAGTCGTCATAGACTTGCTTTAGCAGAAAAAGCCCTTCAGCAAGCAGCCCAGACAGAGATTTTGGGAAGGCCAGCTGGCAGGGTCCATAGGTAGGGTCTGTAGACAGGTGGGCCTGCTGCCAGATTCCGTGGTAGACTGCAATTTTGCCAGGGTGTGTAAGCAAGTGCACACACACCACCTTTTTTTCTTATTGTTGGCATGGTGTATCTTTATCCTTTCTTTTACTTTACTTCTGCACAAGTCTTTATGTTTAAAGTGGTATATCTTGTAGAATGCATCTAATTGAGTCTTGCCATTTTATTTGATTTGAAAATCTCTGCCTTTGTAATTGTAATGTTTACTTCACTTACATAAAATGTAATTATGGTATAGTTGGTTTTATTTCTACCTTTTTGCTATTTGCCTTCTAGTTGATCCATATGTATTCTCCTTCTCTGCTTCTCCTTCTTGCATTGTTCACACTTAATTGATTTTTTAAATATTTGACTTTAATTCTTTTATTACATTTTTAGCTAAACTATTTTCATTCCTGTGGGTGAGTGGGTTACTCTAGGGATCTCAATATACATCCTTTATTTAAAGTTTACTTAGATGTAGTGTGATTATGTTTCATATAAACTATTAGAAACCTGCATAATTATATTTTATCTGTCCTGTTTCTAATGTTGTCATGTATTTTGCCTCTACATGTTATAGATTCCCCGATAGTAAACTTTATAAACTTTTCATTAAGTGGTAAGCAATCTTTTAAAAACTTAAGGAAAGAGTAATCTTTTATATTTACTCACAGACTTATTTTCTGTGCTATTAATTTTTTTCCTATTGATTGGCTTTCCATCTGGTGTCATTTATCTTCAGAGCTGCAGGAGACAAATTCTTCCAGCTTTCTTTTATCTGGAAATGTCTTCTTTTTGCCTTTGTTTTTGAAAGATGGTTTCAAAAAATATAGAATTCTGGGTTAACAATTCTTTAGCTTATTTTTCTTTTAGAACTTTGTCAATGTTTCATTTTATTTCCTCCATTTTTTACAAATTAAGAAATCAGTGGGAGGCACCTGTGGCTCAGTGAGTAGGGTGCTGGCCCCATATACTGAGGGTGGCTGGTTCGAACCTGGCCCCGGCCAAACTGCAACAACAAAATACCTAGGTGTTGTGGTGGGTGCCTGTGGTCCTGTAGTCCCAGCTACTTGGGAGGCTGAGGCAAGAGAATCGCCTAAGCCCAGGAACTGGAGGTTGCTGTGAGCTGTGACACCACAGCACTGTACTGAGGGTGACAAAATAAAACTCTATTGCTACCAAAAAAAAAAAAAAAGATATCAGTGGAAATTCTTAACTTTGTTCTTCTACATGCAGTGATATAATATCTTTTTCTGTCTTTGATATGCCTCAGATATTTTCTTTCTTGATCTTTTACTTTCATTACATAATTTTTTTCCTCTTTCATTTTCACTTTCATTACCTTGTTTGCAGTATTTTGATCTTGGATTCATTAGTCTTTTCAGGAAGCATGGGATATTTTCATTTATCATATATTTACATATGTCTTCTTATTCTCTCTCTACCCTTTTGAGTTTCAGTTGCATATATGTTAAATATCTTATTGTCTCACAGGTCATTGAGGCTCTGTCACTATTTTTTCTATATCTTTGCCTTTCTGTTCTTCAGATTGAATGATTTGTATTGATTTGTCTTTGGATTCAGATTCTTATGCCATCTCTAACCTTCTGTTAAACCTGTCTCATGAAAATTTTGTTATTAATATTGTATTGTTTATTTCTGGAATCTTTATTTCATTTATTTAGTTATTTTTATTTAGTTAGTTAATAGTTTTTGTTTCTCTGCAGAGGTTCTCCATCTGGTCACTCACTGAAACGTATTTTCTATTGAGTATTTTTTTTGTTTAATTTTTTTTATTAAATGATAACTATGTACATTAATGAAATTCTGGGGTACAGTGTGGTGTTTTCATATACAGTTTGAAATATTTTCACCAAACTGGTTAACATAGCCTTCATGTCATTTTCTTAGTTATTGTGTTAAGACATATTCATATTCTACTCTTAGAAAGATTCACTTGTACCCTTGTAAGATAAACCATTTTATTGATTTTTTGAACTTAATTATAATTACAGTTTTCAGGTGCTTATTCGCCATTCCAATATCTGGGTCATCTTGGAGTCTGTTTTTATTAACTACTTTTTCCATTGAATCTGTTATTCCGTTATCTGTCCTGTTTACTCATGTTGTCATGTATGTTTTGTTTCTTTGCATTTACTATGTAAATAATTTTTTTTGTTGTAGTTGTACATTGGATACATGGATAATGCCTAAAAAATTTTAATTATATTATTTTCCTTTAATGTTATTTTTATTCTTATAGGCAGTTAAATTGCTATCTGGTGACCTTGAATTTATAGAAGTTTGCTTTTATGATCTTTTATCAGATTCCTTTTTTGGTTTTGTCCTTGATTCCAGGATGAATCCCTTAGTTTTAAGATTTAGTTTTTATATCATAGGAATAGCACTTCTAGAGTTTCAATGGAAATTTCAGTCTTTTTACCAATGCCTATAATTTGACAAGACTTAAACTCCAAACTGTGTCTCTTCTTTCCCTATGGAGAGTAGCAGCTGAAATCTCTTCTTAGCTCTTCCAGCATTCCAGCAGTTGTGTTCCCTTGTGCCCCATAGAGTCTCTCCTATGCCTGGTTTAAGAGATGTTGCCCTCTGGAGCTCTCTCCTTTCTGGGATATTTCCCTTCCTCTTTCAACCCTCTTGGGAGCCTTAAACTTTATCTCTGACACATCAGTCTATTAAGACTTTAGGTTATTTTAAGTTTTAACCACCCTGACTCACAGATTCAGGAGTGCCCTAAGTATATAAACATGTATATTTCTTTTCATCTTTTTTAGCCCGAGTCTAATTCCCCCAGTTTCTGCCTGATTTTGGTCACCATACTATGCCTTCAAATATTTATTTTCTATATTTTGTTTAGAATTTATGTTATCTATGGGAAGGTTTGTGTGATAATAGCTGTTCTACCATTACTAGAACCAGTACTTCCTGCCAATTACTTTTGTATATTTAGCTTAGGGCACAGAAATTGGTTTTTCAAAGTTCAAGGCAAGGTATTATGTGACTCTCAGTGTACTTTATTTCCAAGATGAAGGTAAAGAGAGCCACTAATTGCAGAGGTTTGTTATTTATTCTTTCTCTGCTATGAGATCAGCTACCTCTAGTTGAAATTTGTTTCTCTCTTATAGAACTTTGATGAAAATTTCAAGGAACCAACTCACACCTAGATCCTGAATTATAGATATGTGTGTGTGTATCCAGCTTCTATTTTGTCTCTGCAATGTTACAAAGGTCATCAACTTTTTTTTTTTTGTTTAACAGAGTCAGATCACCATGCCTAGAATGTTATTAAGACACTTTGTCACCCTCTGCAGAGTGCTGTGGCATCACAGCTTATAGCAACCTCAAACTCTGGGCTCAAGAGATTCTCTTGCCTCAGCCTCCCTCAAAGATCATCAGCTTTTTAGTTCAGAATAATTGAGTCTTCTCTGCCCATCAGTTTACCTCCCTCATTCAGCCAGTTCCACATTTTAGGGTCTGTTTCCTCTAGCCACCTTTTTAAGAACCAAATTCTAGATAATAGGGTCTGTTTAGCTGTAAACGAGAATCTTAAGGAAATAGGATGTTTTTGTCTTACATGAGAAATCTGAGGGCAGAAAGTCATTAATGTGTGTTCAACTCCTCAGTTACACCATTCAACCCCCTTTTCATCCTTCTGCATCAACCTCCTTGTGTTGTCTATTTATTTACTTATTTATTTGTTTGCTTTTCTCCTCACAGTCACAAGATGGCTCTTGAAGCTCTAGGCATGATGATCTGATTCTGTAGAGAGGGGAAGGGAGGAAGCGAGAAAGGAAATTGAGAGGCCCAGTTTTATCTGCCCTTTTAATCAAAAAAGCAAAATCTATCCTAGAAGCACCCTTTCAGCTTCTGTTTAACTTGGTTAAGGTTCATTGACCAGGCCTGGTTCCATAGTTACCCCTAGATGAAAAGGAGGCTGAGAGAGTAGTTCATTTCTCTTGGCTCTATGACGTGAGACTACGAAGGAGCATGTTAGAAACGGGTATGGATTCAGCCACAGCGCTGCTCAGCAGCATGGCCATCCCAGGCCTCGGGCTGATGGGAAAGAAGTAGTAGCCTTTTTAGTAGTGTTTTGGGATCCATGAACCGTTTTATTATTCATTAGGGTTGAAATTGATCCAGAAATGTCCATATTGTACAACTGCTAAATATTAACAGGCTTTTTACAGTGTTGTATGAGAATAAAGTTCTCTTACATGCCGATGATTAAGACTGATGCTCCCTCTTTGCTGTGTCCATCACAAGATCTCAGAAGGGAGTGAAATTTTATGGTGGCTTCATCTCTTGCTAGCAAAGTAGAAGAACCGTGCTGTTCCCTTCGTCACTGTAATTTATAGTGTAGGCTGACAGGACTGGAGAATGCCAATTGTACTTGTTTGGGTTGGTTGAGCAGACCAGTCCATTTTTTTCCTGTCCATTCTCACCTGCCTTCACAAGATTCCCTTGTAAATCTCAAGGGAACCTCCAAATTGTCCGCATGTGCTCTTCTTGTATTTCCTGACACAGTGATTGATAGTCTACCTGTCGAGCTGGTGGTCACAGACTTCAGAGATATGCGTCTCTCTCACCTCTAGTGACAATCAACTAGTTCTATCAATTCTTCCTCCTAGGTAATTTTTCCACCTACCCACCTCTTTAAATCTCTACTGCCAGTGTCCTACCATTGCACATCAATTCATTGAAGCTATTTTTAGTTGCAGTAAATAACAAAAAGCAGCTTCACCTGTAAGAGGCTTTTGTTTCTTTTTTAAATCTCACACAGAAGCAAGAGATAGGGCAGTTTCAGGGCTAATTTAGTGAGTCAAAAATGGCATCAAGACTCAGGTGCTTTCAAACTGTCCATTCCATTACCCTTACTGCATCGGCAGTGGGCACCCCTGTGAGCCACAAGATGCCCGTAACAGTTCTTGGCATCAGTTGCAGACACAGCGACATGTATTGGTGTGTCACTTTTTAAGGAGAAAAACCTTCCTAAGAAGTCTCTCTGCGGCTTTACTCTCAGGTCCCAGTGACCAAGATTAAGTTTGTGAGCTAGCCTAAGAAGACTAGGAAAGTGAGTTTCTGGCATCTCTGCTGCTATAGTGGAAGGCAGATTCTGCTGCTGGCTAGGATGAAGGTTGGGATGGAGGGGTATAACAGAGAGGCATTCAATGAGGTCTTCCAAACCCACGAGTCTCTTGCCTGGACTGTGACCAGAGCCTCCTTCTCTTTCTCTTTGTTTCTAGTCTTGCTCCTGTTCAATCCTTTCTTTGCACATTGCTGCTGCCAGAGGGGTCTTTCCAAAGTGGGTAATTATCTTGTTAATTATATGCTTCGTTGTTTATTGTCAACATCTCTCATGATAATGTGAACTACACGAGACTTAGTCTGTGCTACTCACATCTTATCCCCTGGAGCAGGGCCTCCCACATCCAAGGTTCTCACTAAATGTGTCTTGGCTGGCTAAGTGACTGAAATGCAGATCTGATTCTGTCAGTCCCTTCTTAAAACCCTCCAGTGGGTTGCTTTTGCTTCTAAGATGAATTCACATCTTCTGGAAATTGGAAGGCCCTTCCTGAAATGGTCTGTGCCTGTATCTCGACTTCTCCTCCCTCCTCTCTACGCTTCCCTCTGCTTTACTCCAGCTTTCTGGAACTTTCTTCCATTATTCAAATAGACCATGTGTTTTCTTCCCTATGTTTGCCTCAAACTGTTTTAGCTTCTCACTTTGCCTGATTAAGTCCTTCTCTGGAAGCGCATTTCAGTTGAAATGTCACCTCCTCCGGGAAATCTTCCAGACCTTTCTCTCACTAGGCGTTGTTGGAAGCCCTGAGTCCCCCTCCCCCGATAGTACCCTGGACTTCTCTGTCAGAGGTGTCATCCCATGCTGTGGGTAAATGCTTAATTGTGTTTCTCAATCATCATGATTTTCTTAAAAATCAGCTTTGTTTATAATACACGTACCATACAATTCACTATTTAAAGTGTACGATTCCATTGAATTGATTTTAATATAATCACATAGTTGTGCAGCCCTTGTTGGGATTGGTTTTAGAACATTTTCATCACACCCCCAAATGCATACCCATTAGTGGTTATTCCCTGATTCCTCCACCCCACCCCAACCTAGGCAGCTACTAATCTGCTTCCATCTCTATGGATGTGCCTATTTTGGACATTTTATAGAAAGAAGGACCTCTGTGAGTTGACTACCCAAGGGACTGTATCAAACTGGTCAACAGAACAGAGGTGGTCAACATAAGGAACCAGGCCTGCTATACTGATATATACATGTGGTGCATGTTTGGTCTATGAAAATTAGGTCATCTTAAGGAGGTGGCAGTGTAGGGAGGTGGCCGCTTAGCCTCTGTGTGGTCAGCGATGGTGTGGGTCCCATCCTGTTGTATCCTCAGTATGTAACAGAACCCGATATGCTGGGGCTCAAAAATAAATATTTGCTGAGTGATTGGCTGACTGAATAAATGAAAATTTAGATATTCTAGAGCTCATCACTCCCTTTTTTTTACATCTTTACAGTTGTGTATGTTTGCTGCTGTTTTCATCACCCTAAATTGACTTTTTTTGTCTTTGTCTGTGTTTCTAGATCGGGAGTTTTGGCCTCCCTCATCTTTGCCTGTCTTTGTTGTACACAGAACTTGGCATGCAATGTGTTCAGCAATGTTTGCCAAATGGGTAAAAGAATGAATGAAGGAGCTCTGCCCATTAGTTCCCTATCGTCAGTCAGCCTCCCCCACCAGGGCTCAACTCGTTTGTTTGTTCATTCTGCCAGTATTTATTAACAAATTAGTATGTTATTTCACACTTCCTTCAGTTTGACTGGTGTTCATGTCATTTTATAAACATCTGGCTAGTCCAAGGTAATCACGGCTCTCTGTAGGCAGAGGTCTTGTCTCCGTAATCCTGGCGTCCTCTCAGCACCCAGCCTGGACCCTCATTAAATGCTTTGTGATTTGAAGCCTGGGCCTCTGAGGCTTGCAGGCCCCAGATGTTAGAGCAGGGCCAGAGTGGCCAGCAGTGAGGTGCTGCTCTTCAGCTCCATCCTCCTAACTGAGCTTTATGCGGTTCAACTCCATCCTCCTAACTGAGCTTTATTTTAGAAGGAACTGGTGGCATCTGAGCCTCTGTGCCCCAGAGCATGCTCACCAGGGGAGATCTGTCCCTCGGAGTGAGGGGATCATGACACAGAGAGAACTCTTTGCCCCAGGTAGGCTGGTGTGTGCATAGCCTAATGCCCAGATTAAGCTGCACCAAACTCTGCCTGCAGGTCCCCACAGTGGTAAAAAGGGGACCAATAGGTGTTGTCCCTGAAGCCTGGCTCTTGGCTGGCTTTTAGGTACACAGACAGTGATCGAGTCTCCAGGTCTATCAGTGTGGGGCATTAGCTAAGCTTTGTGGCCTCGGTTCTGATGAGGTGGGCACAACTATCCACTATCCCTTGGTTGGGCCACATGTCGGCAGATGCTGCTGAGGATACTGGGGGTTCTTCCCACAGGGGTCTTCTCTGAGCAGCCAATTCCATCCTATCCGAGCTATTTTGCCTACAGTCTTTCTGTTCCTTGCATTCCCTGGGAAAATGATCCATAACAGCCTAGCAAACCCATGCCTGGTCCTTTGGTTTAAAAGATGGAAGCTCTTCACTGGACCCTGATAGTCTGGCAGACCTCTGCTCTCCTTGGCTTTGGCCTCTTCTAGAGAAGCTCAATAGTGCTTTTTGAGCCCTAGTTGTCTGGGTTAGTTGAATAATCCTCTCCACTCTCCAAAGGTGTTCACCCTGGATCATGTGGATATGTTACATTATATGGTAAAAAGGACTTTGTGGGTGTGTTTAAGAGTTTTAAGAGATCTCTTGGATTTTCTGAGTGGATCTCATGTAATCAGAAGGATCCTTGTAAGAGGGCAGCAGGGGTCAGAGAGATGAGAAGTTCCTGCACAGCTTTGAGGGTGGAGGAGGGAACATGAGCAGCCTCTAGAAGCTAAAAGGACAAATGAACAGATTCTCCCCCAAGGAACCATCACTGCCCACACCTTGCTTTTAGCCCTTAAGACTCATTTTTGACCTCTGACTTCTAGGACTATGAGAGAATAAATTTGTGCCATTTTGAGCCACTAAGTTTGTGGTGATTTGTTGTAGCAGAAATGGGAAATGAATTTCGGTCCTACCTTGGCATTACAGCTGTCCCTAGTCAAAGGATCTGTGTCTGGCCACATGGGGACATTCATTTTTTGAACCCCAAGTGAAGCCGTATTGGTCTCCTTGGGCTGCTGTAACAAAATGCTGTAGGTTGGGCAGCTTAAACACCAAGTGTTTTCTCATAGTTCTGGAAGATGAAAGTCCAAGTTCAAGGTATCAGGAAGATTAGTTTCTGGTGAAGCCAGTCTTCATAGCTGCCTGCTCCAGTGACCTTTCCTCTGCACATGCAGGGAGAGAGAGAGAAAGAATAAGATCTCTTTCATCTCTTCCTCTGCTTCTAAGGACACCAGACCTGTTAGATCAGGGGCCCACTCTTAGGACTTCATTTAACTTTCAGAACCACCTTTAAGGCCATATCTCCAAATACTGTCACATTGGGTAATTAGGGCTCCAATATCTGAGGGGGGATGCCATTCAGTCTGTAACAGAGGCCCTTTATGGTTATATCAGAATGAAAGGGGCAAAGGTTTCTCAGGTCATTTACATTATGGGCCCTTAGTGCTCTTTGCAAATAGGAACATTCAGTAAGAAGACTGCTAGCACATCACTGTCCTCAAGCTGATCCCCATGGGAGCTTGCCTCTTGCTTCTGTAATCTGGGCTGCAGAGGCTAATTTGGGGGAATTTGAGGGGTTTTCATGGGCTCATTTGGACAGTCTTTCACTGATGGTGGGTGTAATCCCTCATTGGAAATTAATATAGCGAGCATGTTGAAGCATTGGGCGTTAAGGTACAGCTTCTCAGGCCAAGTTAGTTTGGCCAAGGTGTTTCACACAATGTAGGCAAAGTGTTAGCAATCCGGTAGTATATGCACTTTTAATTTTTTTTTAAACTACCCTCTTTAGTAAAGGAGTCAGTTTTTCTTTATTATTTAATCTTTTTAGGAGTTAAAACCATTTTCTATTTTCCTAGTCCCATCCTTCTGTGATCCAGCTTGATGCTTTACATGTCAAAGGATGTTTCCAGCACCATCCCAGGGGGGCATCTCATGGGACCCAGTCCCTGTGACCTCCATCCTAGTGTCTAATTCACAAAGGAGTTACTTTGGGCCAATGTCTACTTTGCTGCATTGGGATGTGAATTGTTGGTTGTTCAGGCTGCCTTAGAAACATGAAAGTTTCAGATCAAGAGAGCCAGACTCTCTGTCAAAGGGCATCCTGAGCACCAAAGCCTGGGTTAGCCAGGACCTGCTCTCAGAATGAGACCAAGCCGGGTGCTTTCAAGCATCCTTCAAATGCCCAGCAGGAGGAGCTGTCGAGTTGATGGCCCGTGAAGAATGGCCAGAGCACTGCAGAGATCTCCTGCCACGTAAGGGTATCTTTCTGACTACTTTCTAGAAACCTAATATTGGCAGCAGACCAACCACTTCTTGCCACCATCTCCACCCTAGAGGTGCCTCTGTGGCAGAGTGATGCAGGCCCTTTCCTGTTGGAACACTGGAAATACCTCCTAGTGGAACAGTCCACATATTAGGTGTGGGGTCCCTGCAGTCCAAGAGTGTTAGAGGCAGATCCTTAAATATTCTTCTTGGAACAGAATTTGGATCTGTAAGCAAGAGGTGCCAGTCTTAACATTCACCAGATGAGACTGACTGGAAAGTGACTGCCTTCTGTTAGCCTGGATGCCTAGTTTGAACACTGAGGTTTTATCTTGCTCTGGTGGGTATCTTGATTTATGATCAGCTATAATGGGACATAGCTCAAACACCGAGAAAACAGCAGCATATTTGGGTTTATTTTTTCAAGTGGCCAGGGACAGTCTGGGGACAAACAATGCCTTATTTGGAGTTGTTTGTTCTTTCTGTACCTCTCCCCTGTGAGCTGACCTCAGATAACCTTCCCCAGCTTGGAAAGACCTGGAATCAGCTTATGGACAGCCTGTTGCTACCTCAGGAAATGCTTCCTGCCACATTCAGAACTGTAAGAAAAACTAGCAAAGATCACCATCCTGTCCGCTCCCTCTCCCTGGCTGATGACAGGGGGTTGAGGCCTAAGGATCTAGGTTTCCTGGAAATCTCTGGTTTCCTGGAGAGGAACATGTGCTTGCCTGGGCTGGGAAGCCCTCAGATTTCTGTTTTTAAGACTATAAACATGGATTTATCAGTGTTGTCCCTATGGCTGGGATCCTGGGCTGCTGAGATCTCTGGTCCCTGAGTGGTTCCTGGCAGGTAGATAGGTTGTATCGAACCCTGTCATCAGCCACTGGATGTGGATGGGACAGTGAATGAACTGAAGTACCCTAGAAAGTTCTCTTCCATTTATTGCTCTCTTGGACTATGCAAGGTCCAGTTTTATGATAACTGCAGCCCCTGAGGCTCTCATCGGAAATAGGATGTTGACACACATGGTGGCAGATGTGAAGGTGACTGCCTTGAAGCCACAGCCATCTTGGCAAAAGCAGAGACCCCCTCCAAGGGAGAGAGAACACTGGGCTCCCCCTAAGGGAGACAGAAATTCATGAATTTCCCATCATAGCTTTGGGCTTGGAAAGGATATGCCGGGCAGGCACATGGTCCAGGCTGCCTGCACGCTCAGAATGTTCTCTGGCTAAGCACAGGATGTGGGAGCAGGGATGGCATCAGACAAGGGCCTGCAGGTCTGAGGCAGCACTGGCCGTAGAGCCCTGACTGTGAGGTATGGGTCTGCTAGGGATTGACTTGTGACCCCCTAGAAAAAATATGTTGGTGTCCTCATCACCATCACCTCAGAATGTGGCCTTATTTGGAGATAGGGGAGGATAGGGTCTTTACTGGAGTTATCGAGGGTAAAATGAAGCTATCAGGGAGGGCCCTATTTTAATATAACCAGTGTCCTTATAAAAAGGACAAACACACACACACAGGGTGAGCATCATGTGAAGATGACAGCAGAATCTGCAAGCCGAGCAATGCCAAAGATTGTCAGCAAACTAGGAGCTGGGGACAGACATGGGACAGATTATCTTTCATGGCCCTTGGAAGGAACAATACTGTAGACACCTTGATCTTAGACTTCCAGCCCCAGAACTGTGAGACCATAAACTTCCGTGGCCCTTTGTTATGGCAGCCCTAGGAAATGGCCTACAGACTTCTCTTATGGACAGTGATGAGCCTGTGCAAATTCAACCAGGAAGATGCCAAGGACCAGGAGGCAGCATGGACCAAGGGTGATGGACAGCCTGGCTGCTGGGTACATAGTGCCCAGTGCTTTTGTCACTGGGAATGCCAGCCTCACAGTGCAGGCTCATGACAATATCATCTTGTAGTCATCATTGTTGTCATCATATTAGCTAGTATTTATTGAGTTTCTACTATACTCCTGACATATGTTACATATCTTATGTCATTGAGTCCTTATGACTACAAGGTCGATGTTAGTAATATTCTCATTTTGCAAATGAAGAAATTGAGGCACCAAGAAGGCAGTAACTTACCCAGGAGCATAGAGCTGGTTGGTAGAGAGGCTTGAATGTGGCCCTTCTTAGCCCCACTTACATTCTCTCTGTTCCCTCAATGTCCAGCTCACGCTCTTGGGATCTCTGCACTGGCAGGTTCCCTTCCCTGCCTGGGCCACTTTCCCACAAGATTCAACGTGGCTGGCTCTCTTTTCTATTTGGGTTTCAGCCCTGCTGTTTGTCTTTATGAAGAGCCTTTTACCCTTCTGGTCATCTCGGCAGGGTGCCTCTTCATTTATTTTTATGGCACTTGCCACCATCTGAAAGTGTCTTCTTGTTTACTTGTGAGTCATTTTTTGTCAGCTGATGACTGATGAGGTTTGTAAATTTGGAAAGGAGAGCTTTATTTCTCAGAAAGGGTTGCAGTATGCAGGTACTGGTCAAAAGTGGGGGCACTGCCATGATCCAAGGGTGGAGTTTTCAGCCCTCTAACATCAAAAGGTGAAGCAGAGGACGGGAAAGCCCTCACTGTGCATGCAGCCTCTGTAGACTGGACAGAACAACTCCGGACTTGGTGATCTCCCACCAGGAAGGAAAGCTGGTCAGTTAAAACCACAAAGGGGATAGACACAGGCTGGTTGAATTAGGCCGTGGAGCAAGTCCTTCCAAAGGGCTGATTTCTGTTCAACCATTAGTGAAAGCCTAACAGCGGGTAGCAGGGGACGGGGTATAATAAGGAGTCTTCCACCTCCCGTCCTCTCATGGCTGGGATTTTAGGTTTCTCTGGAGTGCTTGCTCTTGGCCAAAAGGGAGTGTATTCAGCCAGTTGGGGGGATTTAGGATTTTATTTTTATTTCTGCTTTGTCTTAACCCATTAAAACATAAGTTTTGTGACAATAGGGACCTTGTCTGTCTTCTTTAGATATCTATCCCAGTCACTGGATCAGTTCCTAAAGCATACAGAATGTTTGATAACGCAGTCCCCTTGACTCATTTATTCAGATGATTTAGGCTCTCTCAACCTAATTGAAGCTTGGGCTCCACGTTGCATTATGCAAAAGATTCCTTCAGATCTTTTGCTGAACAAAAGACAGCTATAGTCTCTCCTCACAACTCTTCTAGCAGCACCTAAAGTAGCTGTAGCTTTAATCCTGGGAATTCCCCAACTCCTCCCCAGGTCTGAAAGGAAAGGGAGATTAACTTTTCTATCTATCTCAGGATGCAGAGAGGCTGGAGCCAGTGACTAAGGCCTTGGGTCAGGCAGGCAACACAGCACCAATTCATGCTTAGCCTATGGGGCAGCTACAGCCCAGTCTGCCATGGTTCACACTGGGAGCTGGTACCTTCTACCCTTGCTTTTAACGCAGTTCAGAAGGAGGCTGCCTGCCCTTCCCAGCAAGGCCCCAGGGCCCTGGGATGGACAGCTATACACAGCCCCGCACACGCTCCCGTTTGCTCACTGTGTATCTGTGTTACTGTGTGTGGAGAGAGGCAGAGACACATTCTAGCCTGTCCTGTAAGTCAGTGAGCTCCGATAGGAGGCTGCCTCAGACACCCAAGCATTTCCAGATCCCTGTGGATGCCACCTGAGTATCTGTGTGCAGGGCCAGCTCTAGACCACTAGAGCCACACATGCCTACCACTGTTCATTCATTCATTAATTCCACTACTCAATAGACATCTATTGAAAATCACTGTGTGGGGAGGCAGATGGTGGACCAATATCTATAGGAGCAGTTATTAGAAATAGTGTGTTTGCTGGGACACTGTCACAGAGCAAAGTGCCTCCTGGAAGAGATTGTTGGCATTTATTGCTTCAGGCCCAGACTTACCGCATCCTGCCCACTAGAGCTGAGATGTAATCCCTGTGGGGGCTTCTCCCATTGTCCACCATCCTTTGATAAATGGGAGGCAGAAATACCCTCACTATTCCTCTGAGTGGGCCTCCTGGTAGAGCTGTGTATGTTGAGAGTGTTGGGGCCCTTCTGTAGGATAGCAGAGTTGAGGTGGGACTCTGGCCCTGGCTTCTCCTCTACTGTGGGGGGATACTCCAGCAGGACTAGAGGAGAGATGGGGCTCTTTTCTCCCTTTCTGAGGACTTAGCAGGGGGATTGACTCTGTGGTAAATCTTAAAGAGTAAGTAGGTATTTGTCATTTGCAAAAGAGGAATGAGGGAGGTAGCACAGTAGTCCTCAGTCTCAAAGGACTGTCCCCAATCCAGGCAGCAGTGGGTGGACAGTGTGTAGCATTGACAGTGGAGAGGCAGAGCGACAAGGTGCATAGAATGTGAGGGTGGCTCAGTTTGGGGAGAGGCTGGGACACCACGGAGGGGATCTGACTCTACCCTAGAGCAGGAGGCTCTGGCCTGGCATGGAATATTCTGCCACATGGATGTGATTAAGTTGTCATCACAAAGTCTATTTTCTTTTTACTATTTTATTATGAATAGTTTAAAAAACGGAGCGTTGCAAGCGCTGTACATGCTTGTTGAATGGATGAATGGGAGCCAGCGGGAGAGAAGCCAAAGGTGGTTAGATGTGAGGTCTTGGGTGTACAACTCTGGCTGTTGGAGGTGGATTCCAGTGTGAATTTTCGAGATAGAACATTGGAACCTTTGGAGAGCTTTCAGGTAGAAAGAGTGGGATGACTAAATGTTTTGTTTTTCACAAAATGTGTGAACAGTCCTGGTTCACTACTCCAGAAGTAAAAAATGTTCCAACCTGTTTTTCTATCAAGAGGACTTCATTTTCCATTACAGTGACATGTCTCAGAGAAGGGGTAATGAGGGACAGAGGGAGGGCCCTCGGGTGGAGGCAGGAGGTGGACCTGCCAACAGTTCCTTTATGTGCTGTTTTTATCAGGCATATTGTCGTGAAACCAATTTTCATGTTGAAATGGCTTTTCTCCCCCTAAACAAATTGCTTTTTATATCATTGAATGGGATGGCAGGCATCCTCTTTGAAGATTAGCTAACTCAGTTCTCAGCCTGTGCTCAAATAAGCACCTTGAGAACTGATCTAAGGGCAGAGTCTTTAACTGGTTTGTTTCTCACAGCTGAATTGATTAATATGAGTGGGAGAAAAGAATTTCCAGAAGAATCAGGTACAAGAACAGAAGCTTTGAATTTTGGGAAACAAGTTTTCTACTCTGAGACGGTTGGGCTCAGGAAAATGTACCCCAGAATGGAGAGAATGCCTGTAGTCAAGACGTCATGTAGTCATTGCTTTGGTTTTGTTTTTAAAAAATAACATTTTGTTCTTTAAAGAGTCAGATCTGTGGAGACAATGGTAAATAATACCAAATATATATGTGTGTATTATATAAACACACAACTACCACCAACTTCCCACAGTCCTCGTCCTCTAAAATTGTCACCATTCTATGGTAATTCACCTTTTCTATATTTCTCTCCTTCTTTTTCCTCCTAGGCAAATGTTTTTATAGGTGAAAGATTATTATACATATACTTTTATCTCCCGGTTTCTTAAAAAAATAGATTTTGTCATATCATTTATTATACTACATGTGGTTTTTGAATGTGTGTAATATTCTGCCACATGGACGTGATTAAGTTGTCATCACACAGTCGATTTCGTTTTTACTATTTTAATGTAAATAATTTAAAAAATGGAAAGTTGCAAGAATAGTAAGAACTCCTAGGTATCCCTCACCTTGACTGGGAACATTTGACCACATTTGCTTTACCCTTCTCTCTCTCTCAATTAGGTACGATGTATTTATACTATATGGTTATAAGTATATCAATATTATTTCTTCACTACTCCCGGTGAAGATGATATTAACATATAATTCATTTTCTAAACCTTGGTACAGTAAGCAGAAGGTGTGATGTTCACAAATACTAGTGTATATTCTGGAGTGTATTTTTCACAAAGTTGCTCTCAGCGTACTATATCCATCAACACCTGGAAACTAACATTGTGCATCTCCCCCTAATCCAGAGATTCTGTTTGCATCTTTCCAGTTATCCAAATAAAGTCCTGTCCAGCTAAATCATTCCATCCAGGATCAGATAGGAAGGGCTCATTGTACACTTCACTTTATTGGGCTTTGTAGATGCTGCATTTTTAACAAACCGGAGGTTTGTGGCAACCCCGCTCCAGCAAGTCCACTGGCACCGTGTTTCCAACAGCGTGTGCTGGCATCGTGTCTCTGTGTCATATTTGGGTAATTCTTAAAAATATTTCAAACTTTCTCATTATTATATCTATTACAGTGATCTGTGATCAGTGGCCTTTGGTGTTGCGATTGTAATGGTGTTGGGGCACTATGAACTGTACCCATACAGGATGGCAGCCTTAATCAGTGATGCCAGCTTTTCCCTCATCTTTTTCCCTCTCTTTGGGGCTCCCTACTCACTGGACACAATATTGAAATTAGGGCATTAATATTACCGTACCCTGACCTCTAAGGGTTTAAGTGCCAGGAAGAGTTACATGTCTTTCACTTGAAATCAGAAACCAGAAAAGATTAAGCTGAGCCAGGCCAAAAGCTAGGGCTCTTGTTCCAAACAGCCACATTGTGATGCAAAGGCAAAGTTCTTGACGGAAATGAAAAGTGCTCCTTCCAGGGAACACATGACTGATGAAAAGGCATAAGAGTCTTACTGCTGATATGGAGAAAATTTGAGTGGTCTGGTTGGAAGATCAAACTAACCACAACATTCCCTTAAGCCAGAGCCTAATCCAGAACAAGATCTAACTGTCGTCAATTCTGTGAAGGCTGAGAGAGGTGAGCAAGCCCCAGAGGAAAAGTTGGAAGTCAGCAGAGGTTAGTTCATGAGGCTTAAGGAAAGAAGCCGTTTCCACAACAGAAAAGTGCAAGGCGAGGCACCAAGTGCTGATGGAGAAGCTGCAGCAAGTTATCCGCGAGATCCAGCTACGATCATTGATGATGGTGGCTGTGCTCAAAAGCAAGTTTTCAGTGTAGATAAAGCAGCTTTACATTGTAGGAAGATGCCGTCTAGAACTATCATAGAGAGAAGTCAATGTGTCACTTCAACGCTTTAAAAGACAGGCTGACTTTCTTATTAGAGACTAATGTAGCTGATGCCTTTAGGTTGAAGCCAGTGCTCATTGACCATTCTGGAAATCCTAGAGGCCTTAAGAATTATGCTAAATCCACTCCACCTGTGCTCTACAAGTGGAGCAAAGGGCCTGGATGACAACACATCTGTTTATAGCATGATTTACTGAATATTTAAAGCCCACTGTTGAGACCTACTACTCAGAAAATAAAAAGTTTCTTTCCAAATATGACTGCTCAATGACAATGCACCAGGTCTTCCAAGAGCTCTGATGGAGATGTACAAGGAGAGAAATGTTGTTTCATTCCTGCTAGCACAGCATCCACTCTGAGCCCATGAATCAAGAAATAATTTTGACTTTTAAGTCTCATTATTTAAGAAATGTATTTTATATGGCTATAGCTGCCACAGATAGTGATTCCTCTGATGAATTTGAGCAAAGTTAATTGAAAACCTTTTGGAAAGGATTTACCGTTCTAGATGCCATTAAGAACGTTTGTGACATTGGAATAGGTCAAAATATGAACATTAGCAGGCGTTTGGAAGAAGCTGATTTCAGCTTTCATGGATGACTTTGAGGGGTTCAAGACTTAAGTGGAGGAAGTTAAGTGCAGATGAGGTATAAATAGCAAGAGAACTAGAATTAGAAGTGGAGCCTGAAAATGTGACTGAATTGTGGCAATCTCATGATCAAATTTGAACAGATGAGGAGTTGCTTTTTATGTATGAGCAAGGAAAGTGGTTCTTGAGATAAAATCTACTCCCAGTGAAGATGCTGGGAACATTGTTGAAATGATAACACAGAATTTAAAATATTCCATAAACTTTGTTGATAAAGCATCAGCAGAGTTTGAGAGGATTGACTCTCATTTTGAAAGAGGTTCTGCTGTGGGTATAATCCGATCAAACAGCATCATATGCTCCAGAGAAAGCTTTCATTGTAAAAAAAGAATCAAACAATTCTGCATACTTCACTGTTGTATTATTTTAAGCAATTGCTAGAGCCTTCAACAACCATTATCCTGACCAGTTAGTAGCCAGCAACATCGTGGCAGGACCTTTCATTGGTAGAAATATTATAACTTGCTGAAGACTGAGATGATTGCTAGCATTGTTAGCAGTAATTATTTTTAAATTATTTATGTACATTTTTAAAAAATGGGATGCTATTCCACATTTAATAGACTACAGTGTAGTGTTAATGTAGCTTTTACTTGTATGCGCTGGGAAACCAAAATGTCTGTGTGATTCTCTTCATTGCAATCTCTGCTTTATGGCCGTGGCCTGGAAGTGAACCCGCAGTATCTGGGAGGTATGTCTGTATTTAGCACCTATCTGAGATACGGCTTTAGTTTCCTCCTCTTGGAAATTTTTTCTTAGGCTTTGTATTTTGTTTAGTGTCTTAGTTCATTCACGTTGCTGTAATGACATTCCCCATATGGTTAATTTATGAAGAACATAAATTTATTTCTCATAGTTCTGGAGGCTGAGAAGTCCCCGATCAAGGGGTGGGCAGGATTGGTGTCTGTTCAGGGCTGTTCTCTGCTTCCAAAATGGCACATGGTTGCTGCATCCGCTGGAGGGGTGGAATACTTGTGCTCACGTGGTGGAAGAATGGAAGAGCAGGCTCGGCGCCTGTGGCTCAATCGGCTAAGGTGCCAGCCATGTATACCTAAGGTGGCGGGTTCGAATCCCCAGCCTAGGCCCGCCAAACAACAATGATGGCTGCAACCAAAAAATGGCCGGGCATTGTGGCGGGCGCCTGTGGTCCCAGCTACTTGGGAGGCAGAGGCAAGAGACTCGCTTGAGCCCAGGAGTTGGAGGTTGCTATGAGCTGTGATG
>CAUYQV010152218.1:0-17255 GCA_963574575.1 Galagoides demidoff
AAAGGTTTAATAACCAGGATCCACAGAGAACTCAAACGTATTAGTAAGAAGAGAACAAGTGATCCCATCTCAGGGTGGACAAAGGACCTGAAGAGAAACTTCTCTAAAGAACACAGGCACATGGCCTACAGATATATGAAAAAATGCTCATCATCCTTAATCATCAGAGAAATGCAAATCAAGACTACTTTGAGATATCATCTAATACCACTAAGATTAGCCTGTATCACAAAATCCCCAAACCACAGATGCTGGCATGGTTGTGGAGAATGCTTCTACACTGCTGGCTGGATTGCAAACTAATATGTTCCTTTTGGAAAGACATCTGGGGAACACTTAGAGAACTAAAAATAGGCCGGGCAAAGCTCCTTAATTGACATCACAAGCATCTGAGAGGTACCTTCAGATGCGAGACCTTGTTCTGGGTCCTGAATCGCTGCTATCATGCTATTTTATGTATTTCAATTATCTTGAGGTCTTTAAACATGTCTAGCTTGATCGGTTGTTTGGCACTCACTTGCCGAAGGGAATTCGGGGCCCTGAATGACGCCATCTCCGCTTCTTGCTTTTATTCAATTACAGCAGCAACCTGCAGACTACAAAATCCCTTCTAAGTCGTAAGTCAGAGACGACAGCCTGGACTCGTTTCCTGAGTCCCAGATTTCCATTGCAGTGAGGTCAGGATCGTGGCAAAGAGCTGGCAGGGCACATAGACACCACGAGAAAGTGAACCTGTGGGTAGTCATCAGGGACGAGACTGCAGCTGACCCCACGCACCTATGCCCCTTTTCCCAGTGGTCACCTTTGGTGCTGGGGGCCTTGTCTCAAGGCTCCTTCTGCATTTGCATCCCAGCTGCGGATGTGTGGTGTCTCCTATCAGCACAAGCCTCCCAGATGTAACGTGTGTGTGCACGTGTGAGTGTGTGCGTGTGCATGTGTTCTTGTGTGCATGCCCGCATGCTCCTGGGCGGTGATGCTCCAGTGGCTCAGAGGATGTGGTGCAATCTCCGAGTTCATGCCAGACCTGCTGTACAAAGCTGGGTGCTGACCAAGTGCTCTGGAACACCACTTGTCATTGCCACAGATCCATTTTTCCATTAGCATCCCAAGCCGTTATTTGCCAGGGAAGACCCAGCCACTTGTCCTGTGGCTCTGAGTCACGCTGCTTTCCTGATGGGTTACATAACATCTTGAAAGTGAGTTGTAATAAATTTGGTAGCTCCCTTGTCTTCCAGCTACCATTAGGCTCTCACTTGTGGCCTGAATAGATTAAAGAGTCTTGTTTCTTTCTTTCTTTTTGCATCAGAGACTGCATTTATGTCTTCACAATTGATCTCAGCAGACAGCATCCTGAGACTGTGGCATTGGTTCCAAGACACTTCTCACTCAGGCTCTCAAGAAGACAGCAGGGCTGCGATTACTCATCCCCTTCAGCCTGTCAGAAGGGAAACAGCTCATGAGAGGCAGAGAGCTGTTATGTGAATTTCCATAAGATTGCAGGCCGAGACTATTACATGTCACCACTTTTCAAATATTGAGGGAAAAAACCTCCAACACGCTCTATCATTTCTCTGTGTAAATGTAACCTGCTCTGCTATTTATCCAATTCACTGAAGAAACTGTATTTAGTTGCTTAGAAAACTGTAAAACCATCTGCCAGAAAACTTTGCACCAGCAAATAGAGTTTGGTCTGCGACCTTGTGGTTCTTGCTCCATGCACTCTGTTACAACTCAGTCTGCAGATGGAGTTTAAAGTGTCTAGGAAGTAGGAAGCGTGGCAGGAAACAGTATTAATTAGTGGCTTCGTTCACTGCTTCAGGGAAGAAATCTGACCCAGAGTATGTCTTGGAGTTCTGTTTGCTATGTATCCATCCCTCTTTCAGATAACAGTGTCCTTTCTTTTTGGAAGTTATTCTTCCCCACTCTGTGTTCTGGGTATCCTGCCCTCTGCTCGGAGATGCTAATTTGTTTCATACTGACCAATCAGAGCACTATCTTCCCCTGGCCACAATGATTGGGTCAGAGATGGACACATGATCCAAGAAGGGCCAATCATGGTCTTCACTGGGATTCACACATGGACATGAGGAAACAGAAGTTCTTTGTCCACCAATGTTAGCAAACTGGGATGCTGTGAGTCCAAGGATTTGTCTCGTCTTACCATGGAAAGAGAATTTATCTGGGGATGAAGCCAAGAAGAGGCAAGTGGAGCCGAGGGATGGAGGGAAGACCCAGCCATGGGCATCTCCCGTGAGCACTGCTTGCATCAGCCCAGCCTGGATTAAAATCATCCAGAGAGCCCGTTCTTGGACTGACACTTTATGATAAAATCCAAACACAACCAAGCTGACCTTTTATTAGTCTAGGTCCAATTGCTTATAATTGAAAGAGATCTGAAAACATTTGTTACATGCCAGACGATTGGCTGGACACCTTCTTCTCTGTATCCCTTTTAACCCTCATAGCATCCATGAGCACAGGACAATATTCATTCTTTTTTTTTTTTTTTTTTTTTTTAGACCGAGCCAAAAACAAAACCCCAGGGTAGAATGCCATGGCATCACAGCTCATAGCAACCTCCAACTCCTGGGCTCAAGCGAGTCTCCTGCCTCCTCCTCCCAAGTAGCTGGGACCACAGGCGCCTGCCACAACGCCCAGCCTTTTTTTGGCTGCAGCCATCATTGTTGTTTGGCGGCCTGGGCTGGGGATTCGAACCCGCCACCTTAGGTGTACGTGGCTGGCGCCTTAGCCGCTTGAGCCACAGGCGCTGAGCCAATATTCATTCTTATGGCGGAGAATATGGAGGTTTGGAGAGGACTGAGCACTCACCCTGTCTCTGTGGCTCGTGGGTGGTGGATCCGGCTTCACCCAGGCTATCTGAGGTCTCTCTTCCCCAATCACAGGGGCTCTCTGAGTCCTCACTATTTTCTAGTTTCATTTCAGAAAATCCAGCTAAGTGGTGCACGTTGTCAGCAGAGGAAGGCTGCGAGGAAGTGGAAGGGAGGCTTCTAGAGAGGACGCAGAGTCCGCACCACGCTGAAGAGAAACCAGCTTGCCTTCCAGATGTTCAGTATCAACAGCGAGTTTCTCCCTGGAACTCCTATCAGACTGCGTTAACGTAAAAATTAACGTGTCCATTTTTAAATCTGGCTGGGGCAGCCTAACAAAATATGCCCCAGGGAGTTGTCATGTGAGAAGGTGAGGAAATCATTTGCAGGTAGAGGTCATTCCCGATTTCCTTCCACAACTGGATTAGGACAGGCGAGGATTAAATTCAATCAGGAAGGACAGTTTTCAGGGTTCCCTTTCCAGGAGCGTAAATCACTGCTCACTTAAATCTCTTGGAGGGATTATCCATGGCTTTTTATACCTATCCATTGTCAGTTCTCTAGCATTTGTCCAGGAGATATTAATTTGGAAAGGGGAACTGTTAAAATAACTGTGTAGAAACACAAGCATCCAGGCTGCTCTCAACTCTCCCATTCAACCATGGCTAGAAGGAAAGGGTGGTAGGAGCTCCCAGATTCTGAAATGCTCTGTATGCTTCTTCAGTACAGAAAGCTATATGGATAGTAACCCATTTTAGGCACATAAAAGTAACAATGACGATGGTTATTTCTATAAACATCTTTTACGTTCTAGGAATTTGACATTAATTTTCCTAAAATGTAAAGAGTGCCGTCAATGTAAACATTATTAGAACATGAAGGATCAGAGAAGGGAAATAACTTTCCTGAAACCCTCAGCAAAGGAAGGAAGGCAGGGTTCAACCCAGACTCTCTGATTCCAATATCCGATGTCTTTCTACCTTGCAATGTGACCTCTCTTTCCAAGCTCTAGACCCCACCCCGCCAAGTTCATTACTGAAAACCCGATTGCTACACCCAGTCTGTATGCTAACCAGGACAATAATTGATTGTCTGACCAGAGGGCCTCCCTGTGGATTTTATCAGCCCCCTGGATGTCAGGCTGGATTGGATTGTCCTGGCTGTCTGGTCAAAACCGAAATCAAAGCATGGGGTTTGTCCTTCTGTGTTAACTAGCTGTTTGACCTTGAGAGTCTCTGTCCCTCTCTGGGCATCTGCTTCCTCAGCTGTGAAATCGGGTTAGTCGGCTGCATCACAGGGTTGGGGAGACTCCAGGGAGATGACTCTGGTCCTTAGTGCAGGACTCAGTGAGCTGCAATGGAGGCTCTGAAACCACTTTTATTATTTGACTGCTGACAGCCTTTAAGCTTTATCTCTCCCCCTTCCTCTTTTCCCACATCCGAGCAAGCTGATAAGAAAACCAGGGTAGTCCCCAATTTCGAGCTAGTGGGAGATTCAAACTGCATAAGCTCCTGACCCCTTATTGGCCCTACCTCACACCCACAATGAAAGCTTTAAGCCAGTCTCCTTCCCTTGCACTCTGCAACCATTTTCAGACCAGTCTGGGAGGCTTACTCTGCTCTCCCCAGAAAGCCTCATTATATAAGTAATCAGCTTTATACCCTTTTGGTGTGTGGATATCATCAAGCACCTTGACATCTGCAAGGACTTGTGGGTGGATGGGGGCCCTACAGTTCCTGTAGAGTGCCCACCTCACAATGAATATGTGAGCTACCATTCTTATTATTACTAAAACCCTGATTGCGTTTCTTATATTGGGTGTAAGAACCTCATAGCTAACAACTTTTGACTTGCACTTATACATTCATTTGATCATCTTTACTACACAAGGAATGGGCAGTCCAGCAGTGGACAGGGATTTCATAAAGGCCAGTGGGAAGAGTCTTAAGCCCGTGGAAGGCCCGCTCCCCTCCAGAACCTCTCTGCCAGCATGTGAATCAAGTCAACCTAGAACTGAGGGGGCCGCAGAGAAACGGTGCTGACTACAATGTGGTGTCATGTCCTCAGCTGTGGTGGGGCTAGAGGCAGGCCTTCCTTCTCTGAGTAATGTTTGAACACAGACCAGGGAGGAGGCTTATCATGCCCCTTTGCAAAGTGCAGCTCCATGCATCAACAAAACCAATTTCATGGCTGGGTATGGTGGGGGCACAGTGGGGAATCCCAGCTACTCGGGAGGCTGAGCTGGGCAGATCGCTCAAACGCATGAGTTGGAGACCAGCCTGAGCAAGAGCGAGACACCATCTCTAAAAATAGCCAGGCATTGTGGCGGATGCCTATAGTCCCAACTACTTAGGAGGCTGAGGTAAGAAGATCTCTTAAAGCCCAAGATTTTGAGGTTGCTATAAGCTAGGACACCATGGCACTCTACCTACGGTGACAAAGTGAGACTCTGTCTCAAAAACAGAAAAGAAAACCAATTTCATGATGTAACGATGACCCTTCCCATGAGCCCCCAAGACACCAGGAGCATACTCGGGGTGACGCCAGCCTTCAGGCAATGTCCCTCTCCTTCCCCGCTTGCTGGACTCCTTTTACTCATCTGCAGAAGATGGGGCTGCATAGGTGGATTCTGAGGTCATACCTATTGCAAATCTTCTGGGAGCCATGGCTCTTTCCCTTGCATGGTTTCTATTTTGCACCATTCTCTAGGTTTGGAAAGATCCAGATGCATTGCGTGGAGAGGAAGTGGTATTCCTGGGCAGGGATGCTGGGCTCGGACATTATCCCAGAATGCCCAGAAGTTGATGGAGCCAAGACTCCTATACGTTCCTCATTGAATAAAAAAAAATGAAGGTCAGGGTGAAGAAGAGGTTTTCAGTGTTACATCTGAAGGGGCTCAAAAGTCTGAAAATAAGAGAAGATGTGAGGGGCAAAGGACCAGGACGAGGGACAGTTAGAGAATTAGTGTGAGGCTGTCAGAGGCGGGAAGTTCAGATGAAGGTGAGCTGCTGGGTTTCTTTTTAACTCACTTACCGAGGTATGCATCTCCTATCTGCGTGTGCCACATGCTGTCAGCTGATTAAGGCAGAAGAACTGCATAGAAAATTTGTCTTGTATTTTCCCCAGGCAATTGATAAAGGACCAGATGCATCTGAGAACTTCGCAAGATCGGTTTCGTGACAGGAATCTGGCCTGACACACCAGCTCTTACAAAGCCATGAACAATACTTCTGACTTGTTTTTTCTTCCCCAGGAGTTAGACACTGAAACATTAAGATAATTTTAGCCTGCTGGAGATCATCTAGCCAAACAGTGAACACAGTTCTGCCCACTGGACAGTGTTTTCCTGATCTCAGTGTTGTTAAAACAAAAGGAACATAATTTATGATTTTAGCTAACTCAACAGAGTAATATGAGGAAGCTTTTTGAACTCTGCATAAACAAAGGTATGATTGGGCTCAAGTGACAGAGCCAAAAATGTAAAATTTGGATGCTTTATGGTCTTGTTTGTGTGCAAAGACCCATGTTTTTTTAAACAATGAAATAAAGGGTACAAGCTTCCAAAACCATGCAAGCACGCCCGAGCAAGATCCTTCAGGGTGAGTCAGCTGTCCTCACACACAGATGATGGTCTGGGGCTTGGAAGGGATGGGGGAGCAGGAGTGTAGGCAAAGCCTGGGGAGACAGACAGTGTCACTGTGTGCAGTCATCATGCTCCAGGACCCTAATGACAGACAGGGCTGTGTCCTGGAAAAAGACATAAACTGCCTTGTTCACAGTCACCTAGTACCTTTTTAAGCACTTGGCTTCAAGTCAAAATTCTTTCTTACTGCCGCAAGTAAAATCTTTTAACATGCTTGCTCACCCCATATTGGTTTTGCAAAACTTACTTTATACCATATGATCATATAGTAGTTATTCATAAATAATTAATTTGGGGTAGGGTACTTCCCCCCCCCCCCAAAGGTATATGATTTTTATCACTAGGAGAGGAAACCATAGTGAAGAAAGTATAATTTAGACATTTCTTTCTTTCTTTTTTTTTTGCAATTGGGGCCTAGATGTTTCTTTTTGATGTTTGACTATCTAACCTCTTCCTCACCTTCCAGAATAAAGAGACTCATGTGCACAGCTCTGACCTCTCCCTCCCTCCCTTCTTCCATTCCTCCATTCCCTTCTTTCTTTTCTTCCTTCCTTTCCCCATTTCTCTCTCTGTTTTTCTTCCCACCTGTCCTTTCATAATAACAACTGAGGCTCTACTACATGTCAGACTATGATTTTTGGTTTCCCAGTGCATATGAAAGTTATATTTACACTTTGATGTGATATTATAAGTGTTCAATAACGTATGTCTAAAAATAAATGTGCACACCTTAGTTAAAAATACCTCATTGCTTAAGAACGCCAATAATCATCTGAACCTTCAGTGAGACAGAGTGTTTTTGCTGGTTGAGGATCCTGCCTTGATGTTGATGGCTGCGGACTGATCAGAGTGGTGGTTGCTGAAGGCTGAGGTGGCCGTGATAATTTCTGAATACATAATGGTGAGGATACTTGCTGCATCAATTGACAGCTTTTGTGAAAGATTTCTCTGTAGAATATTCTATTGTTTGATAGTACATGATGGACAATAGAACTTCTTTCAAAACTGGAGCCAGTCTTCCCAAACCGGGCCACTGCTTTACCAACTAAGTTAATGTCATATTTTAAATTCTTCATCGTCTTCTGCACAGTGTTCACGGCCTCTTCAGCAGAAGTGGGTCGCCTCTCAAGAAACCAGGGTTTTTTGCTCATCCATAAGAAGCTATTCCTTACTGATTCAAGTTTTATCATGAGATGGCAGGAGTTCAGTCACAGCTTCTAATTCCAGTTCACTGCTCTTTCTGGTATATTTGCAATTAAAGCATCGAACCCCCAAAAGTCATCCACGAGGGCCAGAGTCAACTTATTTTAAAATCCTGTTAATGTTAGTATTTTGTGTTCCTCACATAAATCACACATGTTTTTGTGGCATCTCAAATGCTGAATCTTTCCCAGGAGGTTTTCAATTTCCTTTGCATAGATCCATCAGAAGAATCACTATCTATGGTTGCTAGGGTCATAAAAATGTATTTCTTTTTTTTGCAGTTTTGTCCGGGGCCAGGCTTGAACCACCACCCCAGCATATGGGGCTGGCACCCTATTCCTTGAACCACAGGCACCACCCCAAAATGTATTTCTTAAATAATAAAACTTAGAAGTTGAAATTACTCTTTGGCTGAAGGTTGGATGTAGTGTTATCAGGCATGAAAACAAATTAATCCATCAGAACTCTCGGTGGACAAGGATGCATCGTCAGTGAACAGTAATATTTAGAAGAGAATCTTCCTTTTTCCTGAGCAGTAGGTCTCAACAGAGGGCTTAAAATATTCAGTAAACCATGCTGGAACAGGTAGTCTGCCATCCAGGTTATACCGTTCCAGTTAGAGAGTGCAGGCAGAGTAGATTTAGCATGATTCTTAAGAGACCTAGGACTTTTAGAATGGTTAATGAGTATCAGCTTCAACTTCAAGTCACCAGCTGCATTAGCTCCTAATAGGTACCTGGAAAATTCCCCGAAAAGGGACAAGGAAGTGAAATGTCAGCCAGAGGTAAGGAAAACATTCTGTGGCACCATGATGTTCTGGCTGAATTTGGCCAGGGTGGCATTTCCTACTGAGGTTTCACCTCTAAACGTACCTTGCAGAGTGTTGTTACCCCTAGACCCAGGAAGCAGGTCACTGTAGCTTTAGGGATAGAGTCAATCTGCAAGAAACGAGGAGATGTTCTAAGTCCAAAAAAATGAAAAGGCGATGAGAGTATTTACCTCTGCCCTGGGAGTTTGGCTTAAGATGGGACAAAGACAGGTAAACCAACAGTACAATGCAGCTTAGGAAAAGCTCTACAGCAGAGACGTGCGTTCATTCCTCAACATTGTGGATTTCATATTCCTGACTTCATTTGCCTTCTAAGATGGATTCGTAACTCCAAAATCTGTACTCACATTCAAGATTATTCATGGATATGCACAAAACAGTGAAAAAATTGAGTTGCTCAACCCAACCTGCGTGTTCCCAGGTGAGGTACAACAAGTTGTCACCTGCCTTATTTCAACTCTCATACTATAAATGAACGTCCTTTTTGAGTTATTTTTTCTTTTCTTTTTAGCCAGGGCTGGGTTTGAACGCACCACCTCTGGCATATGAGGCTGGCCCCCTACTCCTTTGAGCCACAGGCGCCGCTCAATTGAGTTATTTTTTCTTTTGCATTTTCATACTTTTTGTAATTTCTCTGTTTAAATGACCCTCAAGAACAGTGCTGAAGTGTTGTCCAGTGTTCTAAGAACAAAAAGCTGTGATGCATCTTAGGAAGAAAATGTGTGTGTTGCACAACCTTCATTCAAGCATGAGGTACAGTGCTGCCCGCTATGAGCTCAGTGTCAATGTATCAAGAAAATGTATTGGATAAGATGCCTTTAAACAGAAACACACATAAAACAAGGTTATACACTAATCAGTTCATAGAAATGTAACCAGAGGCTTACAGGAATATAATCCTACCCCTCCTCTAAGCGCAGTAGTTAATTCCCTAGTTGAGCATTCACCATAACTCAGATGAGCATCAACTCTAAGTAACAGAATACAAAGTTACAATAGAAATACAGAGAAAGAGAAAGGATTGATTTCCTTTGGGAAAGTTAAGTGTCATAAAGGAGGTACATTTTCTAAGACATATCAAAAGTTTATTAGGAAAATGACATCCAATCTGGTAAAGGCAGTAGAAGAGAAGTGACTAATATTTCAACGTTCCAACAGCAAATGTAGCTCTTTGTCACACAAAATTTTCAAATCATAGCCCAAAGTTACATGATATTGAAAACACGTGTTACCCAAGTGTATGGAGAACATTAGCATTTGAGGGAGCTGCCGAGAAGCTGGGGGCTTGGCAAGTCTAGTTCTGCCCTGCTGACAGCTCGGCCCCCGGGGGAGACCCAGCGTGACCCCAGGCCTCCATCCCTCCAACTCCACCTGCCTTTCTCCCTGTTTGATCTGAATTGCTGAGTCTCCACAAAGTTTCTCTGAGTCACGGAGATACCATCTCTAAGGTGGCATTCCCTGGTAACTTTCACCTAGATTTCATAGGGGGCTATAGTCATGTAAAAGAACACTACTTTCATTAATATTATTAACATTTGTACAGTGTTTTACATGTTCCAAAACAATTTATGTCATAGCTACCATGGGGATAGTATGACTCCTGGTATTTATCGATGACAACCCAAGGCTCAGAAATGCCTTGCCTAGTGAGCACAGCACATAGATGTTGTGGCTGAGACTCAAACTCAGGCCTTCTGTCTCCAAAGTTGATATTCTGATACTCTCTGGATTTTCTAGTTGGGTTTCTGGATGCTCCTGATTTGTGCTGAGACATCTCAGAGTCTGACGAGATGGTGGCTGTATTTGCTTGCACGTTCTCCGTGACTGCTTAACCAGACCAGCTCTGCTTTTATTTATTTTTAATTTATTAATCTATAGATTTACAGGTTTATATATTTCCTTATAATGAATCAGTTTAGGAAACAGTTTCCTCTGCTTTCTGGAATTTAAGACCCTTGGACTCATAGTATCAGAGATACAGAGGGAGAATTGGTGTGAATTAAAGAAAAGTGTCAGTGAATCCCAGGACCTTTGACCTGGAAAGAACTTTCTTGATCTTTATCCCAAACTCCTAATTTTGCTGATTTGAAAACTGAGGGCAGGAGAGAGAAGTTATTTCCCCAAACTGGGATGTGAAAAGAAAATTTGTGGTTCCAGTTAATTTGAGGATGGGATGCTTATTTTTTGGGAATGGCAGTCTAACAAAGAGGGTGGGACAAAGGTTTTAGAGCCAAAAGCCCCTTCATTCAGTTCCACATTTTTGATCCAGTATCACTACAGCCACGGGCAAGTTACTCAACCTCACTCATCTTCAGATTTTTTTTTTTTTATTGCCCTTGGTAGAGTGCCATGGCGTCATAGCTCACAGCAACCTCCAACTCCTGAGCTTAAGATATTCTCTTGGCTCAGCCTCCCAAGTAGCTGGGACTACAAGCACCTACCACAATGCCCAGCTATTTAGCTATTTTTTTGTTGCAGTTTGGCCGGGGCTGGGTTCGAACCCGCCACCCTCGGTATATGGGGCTGGCGCCCTACTCGCTGAGCCACAGGCATTGCCCTCATCTTCAGATTCCTAATATGTTAAATACTTGCTAGGGTTTCCATACAAGCCATCCTCAGTATATCTGGAGCCCTTTGAGATATAGCTACAGGGATGACACAGATGGGGACCAAAGCTTCAGTTTTATGACCCATAAGGCTGGAGCAAAGAAATGTGATGCAAATCTTTAACTACTCAGATCTTTATTTTATTTTTATTTAATTTTATTTAAAAAAATTTTTTAATTAAGTCTTTCATATATAGATCATAAATACATTTATGCCATTATAGGATTCAATGTGATGATTATTTGTACAAATTGGAATGCTTACATACTAAGCAACATAGCCTTCACCACTTTTACCCAATTACAGGATTAAGACATTTATGCTCTACACCTGATAGATCCAACCTGTACTTGCAATATGCTCCATAGGTGTGGTCACCCTATTGACCCTTCCCTCTCTCTTCCCCTCCTCCTCCCCTTCCCTCCTTCATCCTAGGCTATAGTTGTGTTTCATTTTTCATATGCAAGTGTGAGTGATTATAAATTGTTTTCACAGTCGTACTGAGTACATTGGATAATTTTTTTTTTCCATTCCTGCTACTCAGGTCTTTAAAATGTTGTCATTGAATTCAGTTTCCCTTGCTGGTCTCAGATGGAGCCTAAGAACAACTTACCTTTCAAGAAGTGGAAAGGGCTCCCTTGTAAGCCCAGGGATCAGAGGTCCGTGGCCACTTTCATGGGCGGGTGCCTGGAGTTGTTGCCACATGTTTTTGCTCCTCAGCATTTATTACTGAAGTCTTTCTTTCTTCCTCTCGGCAGATAAGGACACGGCACCATTGCCCTCTAAGGATCTTTCAGGGAGTTGCCTGGGGTGAAGTCTTTGGCTGAGCCGGGCATTGCATGTTCTTGGTAGAAAAGTAATACACTGTGTTGGCAGAAGCAAGACCATGTCCCTGTTTGTAGACCCTGAGTCCCTGAGTCCTCCATGATGAAACAGATGAATATATTACACAGGGCTGGTGAGTCTTCGGTAAGGTTTACTGCTGCATTTCCAACTAAATGTCATTCTCTGTAGCATAAAACCAGGCAGCCATTCAAGGGACATAATAGCTAATGTGTACACAGCCCTTCCTGAACTTGTCCGCCAAGTATGATCTGGAGATTTAGCAGCTGTGTGTGAGAGAGAGAGACAGAGGGAGAGGGAGAGAGAGAGAATGGGAGAGGGAGAGAATCTATTGAGGAAACAGACTGTGGCCCGGGAAAACAGGAGTAGAACATGCAGGCATAATTTATGAGTCCCTGGTGCACACAGGGCACCATGCAGAAAGCCTTGTCACCGCCTTCGTGACAGCACTGCCGGATGAGGATTACCTTATTTTGCAGATGAAGCAGCATTCAGAAATGAGGTTTAAGATCGGATCTTCTTGTTTCCAAGGCTTGCCCCTTCTCTGCTAAATGCTAGTGTGCAGTCTCAGCCTTTCCTGCTTTGAGGGGGGTGCGTGGAGAGAGAATGACCCTTCTTTGAATTTAACAGAAAAGCAGCAGCCAGATGTGCGTGAGTAGAAAGCACAAGGGGGCAGAGACAGACCCACTGTGCCCCAAACCCCATTCGGAAAGCGGGATTCAGGAGGGAATGGCAGGGCAGCCGGAGTCCCCCGGTGGGATGACTTCCACCACTTGGATGAAGAGGAGCTAATGTCCAAGGCCACCAGGCATCTCCCTGTTTAGGGACTCGGTGAGGAAAAATGGGGCCAATTAGGACATTGACAAGGGCCAGTTTTTCAATGGAAAACGTGCTGGACCTGCCATGGTCTGGTTGGCATGGCTCTGCCTCCATTGCCAATGCCAGCGGACCTGCCACTGCCTGGCGTGGCTCTGCCACAGTCGTGAACGACTAGCAGCTGTCAGGGTTCCACCCTCCTGTGGTCTGGCTTTGGAGCGGGGTTCTTTCTCTTGTCTATGAGTGTTCATCTAAGTCTCCTAGTGACTTGTTTTCAAACAGAACCATTGTTGGTACCATGCAGACCTTCTTCTTTCCCTCCCATCCCCATCTCCACCCTCCTGTGGTGTGGCTTTTAAGCGGGGTTATTTCTCTTGTCTATGAGTCTCCTAGTGACTTACTTGTTTTCAAACAGATCCATCCTTGGTACAATGCAGATCTTCTTCTTTCTCTCCCAGCCCTCTCCAGCCTCCGTGGTTGGGTCACCAGAGCCACAGCCCTCAGATGGGGGAGCACATCCCCACAGATGCACAGAAGGGACTGGAGCACAGCCTGGGTCCAAACCAAAGCCTCCAGATTCCTCCTGGAAGAACAGAGTTCAGGCACCTTTTAAAAGCTGACTTTTAACAAGCCCTGCTAGGAAAGTAGCATTTCCACGTCATGTGAATAAATAAGAACATTTACCCGGTTCTATCCGTCGGTCCCGTACTAAGGAGTGGCCAGGAGCTTGTTTATACTTTCAGACATATCCCCAGTCACAGTAAAGCCAATCATGGGTCCAGCCACTTCACTCACAAACGACACCAAACCACACTCTGTGTTCTCTGGGCAGCCAGCGGGGAATGGCGTAACCCCTGCATCCGGCCCAGTGGCATTCTGTCTTCCATCCCACGGTCCGTCCTTCGTATCTTCAGACTGTTGTGCTTCGGACACATGAAGAAAACAGTTTTATCTAGACTGGGAGGAAAGATCCCTCTGCGTGCTGCTAATTATGGGCCTCTCGGGAATGAATTTAAATTGGGGAGGACCGAGTCTGAGAAGAAACCACTTTTTCAGCTGTGGTGTGAGACTGGCCAGGTCATGACGTCAGCGGTGCTGTGCTGTTCTGTCTGGTCCCTTCTCTGTGCCCCTCCTCCTGAAGACTGAATTGCAGCGATAAACAAAGACCTCTGAGATAGGACATAAATAGAAAATCTCTTGCTTTCTTTCCTTAAGATTTGATATCTCTATTATCATTTTCCATCATTTCTTATCATTCCTTTCTTCCTCTTGGGTTCAGACCCCTTCTTATTGAATGTGGCTGACGTAGCTCCACTCAACCGGAGCTCCACACCCACCCCCAGTTTCTGTGGCCGCTTCCATGACAGAGGGTGGAAAAGTGAGATAGATGATTTTGCAGCCTTCGTTTTGGCTAAAAGAATAATTTGACACAGTTCTGACCAATAAGAATTAAGTGGAATTTTTCACAATCTTCTTTATTTTTTTGTTTTTTGCCTTGATGAAGGCCCAATATGTGGACCTAAAAGCCACCAGGAGATGACAGGCCTGCAGAGAAGAACCAGGGTCTCTCACTCTAGTTCCAATACCATAAGCTTTAACTTTATAATTGTGAAAAAAATTGTACTTTTTGTCTACTCAGTGGTTTGTTTGTGCAAGTTACTTAACTAACATATAACATATGAGCGTGCACACACACACACAGATGCACACACGCACACACGCACTTGCTGTGGCTAAGTGCTGCTCCTGTCACCTGGCATCTTGGTCTACTAAACAAACTGGACAAAGAGTCTTGTCTTCAGACTTGTAACTGAGTGAGTGAAGATAGACATTAAACAATAATAATAAATAACATAATTATATGTCTCTAAGTGATATATGCCATAAAGAAAAAGAAGAAGAAGGTAAGGGGCCTGGGAATGCAAGGCTGGGGCTCGTCATAATTATAAACTGTGGTTGGGGAAGCAGGGGAGTTCCACGGGGCAGGGGTGCATGAGGTATATGGTACTTAGGTACTCAAGAAATAATTGTTGAGTGAATGCGTGAATGAACAAGTAAATAACAAGGGAATCCATAGTCCAGTCACATTTATAGACTTCTCCTTAGACAAGAAGAATAACCCATGGGCAACTATTAGATTTTCTAAAATCACAGAAAAAATCATTCCTAACTGATACACTGAATGATACCCTTTCATAAGTTTTTCAGTGAGTATCTTGATCTGGGAATATCTTAATATCACTCTTACTTTTTTTTTTTTTTTTTGAGATGGAGCCTCACGCTATCCCCTGGGTAGAGTGCCATGGCATCACAGCTCATAGCAACCTCCAACTCCTGGGCTCAAGCGAGTCTCCTGCCTCCGCCTCCCAAGCAGCTGGGACCACAGGCGCCCGCCACAACGCCCGGCCATTTTTTGGTTGCAGCCATTGTTGTCTGGCGGCCCGGGCTGGGGATTTGAACCCGCCACCTTGGTGTACATGGCTGGCGCCTTAGCCGACTGAGCCACAGGCGCCGAGCCCCATCTCTTTTCTTAACTTTTCCTGTTAGGTCCTAAGTAGCTGGGCCTACAAATACATGCCATCATGCTCAGCTCATTTAATTATTCTTTTTTTTCTTTGAGACAGAGCCTCAAGCTGCCCCCCTGGATAGAGCGCCATGGCATGACAGCTCACAGCAACCTCCAACTCCTGGGCTCAAGCGAGTCTCCTGCCTCTCTCCCCCAAGTAGCTGGGACTACAGGTGCCTGCCACAACGCCTGGCTATTTTTTGGTTGCAGCCATCATTGTTGTTTGGCGGGCCCAGGCTGGATTCGAACCTACCAGCTCAGGTGTATGTGACTGGTGCCTTAGTCACTTGAGCCACAGGCGCCGAGCCTAATTATTCTTTTTTTATAGAGATAAGGGTCTCAATATGTTGCTCAGGCTGGCCTAAAACTCCTGGCCTCAAGTAACCCTTCTGCCTTGGCCTCTCAAAGTGGTGTGGTTAACAGACCTGAGCCCCCATGTCCAATCTAAAGCTCTGCTAATATGATGGGAAATCGTAATGCTCAATAATTTGTATCATATTTTCACCCTGTATTCTGTTCTTATGCCCTTGCCTTTTTGTATTCAAATAGCTACAAACAGACATCTTCCAAAAGCTACGCAGCACTGGCCTTCGAGGAATGTTACGATGGACTGTACAGGGTGTCTGTGAGGTCACGTGCGATTTTCAGCTGCACACTAGTTTACGCTACACACAAATTTTATGGTCACCCTGTGTGTATACATAAATACAGCCTGTATAAACGTAACCGACATTAAAACCAAAGTAACGGTGGCCATGCTTCCCTTTTTATTTCACTAGCCAGAAAGCTTGGATCCTAAACGCTGGTTCCCATAGGCCCCCTGGAAGGGTCTAGAAGATCGGCGTGTATAACCCTGTTTATCCCTTGTCATGACATATTATCCCATTTCCTGTTCCTTCTTTGTATTTTACTATAGACGGCCTCAACTTATAAAGGTTTGACTTACGAATTTTTGACTTTAGGACATGCAAAAGCTCCAGGCCTGCGGCAGAGAGGGGTGCAATACTCTCTGACCCTGCGCTGTGGCTCTGCAGACAACTATGTTGCCCAAGTTTCTGCCTAACTGTGGGATAACGTGAGCATCCGGCATGATTAAGATAGGCCAGGCTAAGCTAGGACGTTAGGCAGGTCAAGTCTATTTAATGCCTTTTTGACTTACGGTGTTTTTACCTTCCAGTGGGTGGGCCTGTGGGGATGTTGCCCCATTCTAAGTCTGCGAGCATCTGTGCATCTTCAATGTGTGACCTTACGTTAAGTGGACATCTCATACCATTCATGGAGTGAAATGGATACATGAAACAGGCAAGCTGTTACTATCAACCTGCAAATAACAAGACACCAGACACAAACAAGCCTGCAAAACTTCTGACTCCCAGCTAAAGGACAGAGTTCACAAATTATTATACTGATTAGGTAAAAGTGTTCCCAGTTCTTAGTTTTCATTGTCCATAATGCATTTTCAGAAATTTACGGAAAGTAGCAAAATTACCTTAGTATACACAGATTCAGGGACATAATAAAAAATCACTTAGTCCTATCCTCCTCAGAAAAGGGAAAATAAATTCTAAATTTGGGTCTCAATTTACGGAGCTTTTTCCTTCTTAATAAAAAAAACTAGAATGTGGCTCGGCGCCTGTGGCTCAATCGGCTAAGGCGCCAGCCACGTACACCTAAGGTGGCAGGTTCGAATCCCCAGCCCGGGCCCGCCAAACAACAATGATGGCTGCAACCAAAAAACGGCCAGGCGTTGTGGCAGGCGCCTGTGGTCCCAGCTACTTGGGAGGCGGAGGCAGGAGACTCGCTTGAGCCCAGGAGTTGGAGGTTGCTATGAGCTGTGATGCCATGGCACTCTACCCAGGGGGATCGCTTGAGGCTCCGTCTCCAAAAAAAAAAAATCTTGAGAATCCAACAGGCTCTGGC